>JABSTB010000875.1:0-63179 GCA_013756995.1 Neonectria neomacrospora | reverse complement strand
CCCCAAGGCGACTAGGCCGCAGTTAGCTGGGCTACTGCACCCGGACTCGGTGCCCTGTGGCTCCCTGTGGCTCCCCTCCAAACGGGACCTTTGTGGACCGCTGGGGATCGCATCTAGGGCCCTGTGACAGACGGGAACTCAAGCCTCCAGCCGCTCTCAGGGTGCCGATGGCCGCTGAGGCCGAGCTTGTTTTGGCCTTGAGCCATGAGCCTTGAGGGAGCTGGAGCTTTCTCCGAAACATGGATCTTGTGTATCGCCGGGTTCTCTACAAAAGCACCCGTCTCCCAGATCTCTAGACTCTCACATTCTCCATCAGATTCCCACCCTCCATCTCCATCCCCAAGTTTCCCAAGTCCCAATTCCATCCAATCCCATCATCAGGCAACACCCTCCCTCTTCTCTTTCCATCCAATCCCGTCACACGTTGCACGCCTCGACTCTCAGCTCACCCATCTGTCAACAACAGCCACGCCAACGACACTCTCATCGACCACCTCCTCCCGGTCTCCACCGATTGTCCTCGCCATACCCCGTCACCTGACAACCAGCGTCGGCATCTCTCAGGGAAGCTCCGACGTCTTTCCAATCGTTCTGCACCTCCCGCTCCCGGTCACTCTCTCGACGCTCATACTATGGGTGGAGGCGGCGAGCTCAAGGGCCATGGCTCTTACCCCATCTTGGCCGACCGGCCCATCGGCGTGCCCAAGTCTAACATCCTGAAAGGCCGTATCGAACAGTTCTATAGGCCAGGACAATATGAGAAGGTCAATCTGCTGGCGTAAGACTCAATTCCCCTCCCCTCCCCTCCTGCTCCCAACTCCCGGGTTTCACGGTGCACCAATGCTGACGCGGTGAATGCAGGAACATGTACAATGCCAGATACTCGGGCAAGCCCCACGTCAAGCTCTGGGTCTGGGATGCCCCAGAAACCACCCGTCCGACCTTTGCCGAGGCTGTCTCTAATGACTTCAGAGAAACCAAAGTCGGCACCTCTTTCGGCCCATCGTGGTCTACCCATTGGTTCAAGGTTGTGCTATGCATCCCCGATGACCTTGTTGACGAGGAGCTCCTTGAGCTCCACTGGGATGCCAACAATGAAGGCACCATCTGGACCCATGACGGCGTCCCTATCCAAGGCCTCACTGGCGCCGGCGAGCGCATCGAGTGGATCATCCCCAAGCACTTCCGCGACGGACAGGAGCACACCATCTACATTGAAATGGCCTGCAACGGCATGTTCGGGAATGCGCCAGACGGTAAGACTAGCATTGCGCCGCCGGATCCCAACAGGCACTTCACCCTCTCCAAGGCCGACATTGTCGCCATCAACCTCCCAGCTCGCATGCTTCACATAGACATATGGGAGATTGGCGACGCCGCCCGAGAACTTCCAGAGAACTCGGCTGAGCAGAACACTGCCCTGTCCGTTGCCATGAAGATTATCAACACATTCCAGGTCAACGATCAAGAATCCATCCTCAAGTGTCGCAAAATCGCCAAAGACATTCTGGGCCCCGATGTCGATTCCCACCGGGTCTATGAAGTAGGGAAGGACCCCGTTGTCTATGGCATTGGTCACTGCCACATCGACAGCTGCTGGTTGTGGCCATGGGCCGAAACGAAGCGCAAGGTCGTCCGGTCCTGGACCAACCAGTGTGATCTCATGGAACGCTACCCTGAGGCCAACTTTGCGTGTTCGCAGGCTCAACAATTCAAGTGGCTGAAGCAAAACTATCCCGCTGCTTACGACCGCGTCAAGACTAAGGTGAAGGAGGGCCAATTCCATCCTATCGGTGGTAGCTGGGTTGAACACGACACCAACATGCCCAGCGGTGAATCTCTGGTTCGTCAGTTCTTCTATGGCCAGAGGTTCTTTGAGAACGAGTTCGGCTCTCGCTGCCGTACTTTCTGGCTACCTGACACATTTGGATACTCGAGTCAACTTCCTCAGCTCTGCCGACTGGCCGGCATGGATCGCTTCATGACCCAAAAGCTGAGCTGGAACAACATCAACAACTTCCCCCACACCACCTTCATGTGGGTTAGCCCCGATGGCAGCCAGGTCATTTGCCACATGCCCCCATCGGAGACGTACACGTCGGATGCCAACTTTGGCGACATTAAGAGGAGCATCTCACAGCACAAGACCATGCGTGTTGACAGCTCATCTCTCCTTGTCTTCGGCAAGGGTGACGGCGGTGGTGGCCCTACTTGGCAGCACTTTGAGAAGCTCCGTCGATGCGCTGGCATCAGCAACACAATCGGTGGCATTCCCAAGCTCAAGCTCGGTCTCACGGTCGATGACTTCTTCGATCGAGTGAGCTCCAAGATCGGCGAATTCCCAACATGGTACGGCGAGCTGTACTTTGAGCTCCACAGAGGCACCTACACAACTCAGGCCAATAACAAGTACTACAACCGCAAGGCCGAGGTTCTGTTACGGGATATCGAGCAACTGGCAACGATTGCCTCGATTAAGTATCCCTCGTACAAATACCCTACCAGGCATCTGGACGACATGTGGGAATCTGTGCTTCTTTGCCAGTTCCACGACTGTCTTCCCGGAAGCAGCATCGGCATGTGCTACGATGATTCAGACGAGGTGAGCTTCATCCTATGCTTGATTTAGAGACCAGTGCTAACTTTTTGCAGGAATACGTCAAAGTATTTAAGACGGGAAAGAAGTTGCTCAAGGAGCTTTACAGCTTGTTTGACCTATCGGAAACAAGTTCTGACTGCCTTCACGAGTCTGTCGTCGTCAACACCCTCCCTTGGCACCGCAAAGAGCTCGTTGAGATCTCTGAGACGGAGGTGGGCGTCGCTTGTGGTGACGGACAGACGATTGCCCTCCGTTCCTTCAAGATCAAAGAGGACACGCTTGCCGTGTCGGTTCTGGAGGAGTCAAGCAACGTCTTCGTTTTGCAAAATGACCAGCTCCGCGTCGTCGTCGAAGGCGGTTGCATTACCTCTCTTCGTGACCTGGTCAACGATCGTGAGGTCATTGACAAGGGCGGGAAAGCCAACAAGTTCGTCATTTTCGATGACATTCCTCTCTACTGGCAAGCCTGGGATGTGGAGGTTTATCACCTTGACACCCGCAGACACCTTGAGTATGGCAAGACGAGAATTCACGAGCAGAAGCCTCATTCTATCACTCTGGTGACGGACATCAAGATCAGCGCGAACAGCTCGATCAAATCCTACATTAGCCTGTCTGCGGCGCTTAAGGGCCAGCCTTCGCAGGTCGACTGCTCTGCTGAGGTGGACTGGCACGAGGACTCCAAGTTCCTCAAGGTCGAGTTCCCCGTTGACATTGTCAACACGGAGGCCTCGTACGAGACTGCCTTTAGCATCACCAAGCGACCAACTCACTACAACACCAGCTGGGACATGGCCAAGTTTGAGGTGTGTTGCCACCGCTTTGCCGATCTCTCCGAGCACAACTATGGAGTTTCCATCCTCAACGACAGCAAGTACGGGTTCGCTACTGCTGGAAAGATGATGCGCCTGTCACTGCTTCGGTCTCCCAAGGCCCCTGATGCAAATGCAGATATGGGACGCCATTCTATCCGCTGGGCCATCTTCCCGCACAAGGGAGGCCTGTCATCAGAAACAGTGAGAGCTGCCTACGTTTTGAACAACCCTCTCAAGCTCCTCTCAGGATCAAAGACGGCTATCGCGAGTCTTTCCGCGTCACCCATCAAGCTTGTCAACACGGACGAGTCTCGATCCCTGATGCTGGACACGATCAAGCGCGGGCACGATGACGAGGATATCAGCCTCGATAAAAACCTGCGTGTCAACAAAGGACAGAGTATCATTTGCCGCGTGTACGAGTCACTTGGCGGCCACAGCAGGGGCACCATTGAGACGACATTTGATGTGAAGCGAGTCTCAAAGACGAATATCTTGGAGGACGAACTCGAAGAGATCAAGTACGCCGACGGCAAGTTTTCCATTCAACTCCGACCGTACGAGGTGGCAACGTTCAAGATCCAGTTGTAGAGTGATGAGGAAATTGAATGCGTGTGCCCTGGCTCTGGGATTCGGGTGATACTTGGGTTGTGATTTCTGGGTAATGATGTTGGTTGGCACGGGATGAACAGGACAGAATGATGGGCGAGAACCAGAGACGGACAAGTGCTTGCTATCAACGGAAACATGGCAGAAATTCATTATAGTTTTAGAACAAGGTTAACCTGAGTACAATCAGTACCTCTATCGATAAAGCATCCTTAAAACGCCGTTGCCCCTTCCTGTGACATGGGCAAATAAGCCCAGCCAAGTTAAGTGAAGTCGTGAAGAAAAATGTATCCCAGTCGGATACCTACCTAGACAAGAAAATGGCATAAAGTATCCTACAATCTCGCCTCTTAGTCACCCATTCTCTCGCCTAGGCTGAAGAAGGAAAGCAATAACAGCATGCCCCTTAGTTGGCATCGTCGGGCAGCTCCTCAATGACGGTCTGGACCATTTCGATGAGCTCGCTGATATCGGGTCGCTCAGCGGGCTCGACATGCAGGCACTTTCGCACGACCTCGCGGATGGGCTCGCTGATCTCGACGGTGTTGGCGGCGTTGGCTTGCTGCTGCTGCTGGGGCCGCATGCTGCTGGAGCGCTTGACGCCCTGGGGCCCCTCGTCGGGGAAGCGCCAGTCGCCACCGAGGACGCAGAGGGAGAGTGTGCCGCCGGTCTCGTCGGAGCGCATCTCGAAGGGGGATTTTCCGACGAGGCAGGCGTAGAGGGTGCAGCCGAGGGACCAGATGTCGACCTTTGTATCGACGACGGCGCCGGTACGGACGTCGAAGAGCTCCGGGGCGCGGTACGGCATGGTGGAATGCTCGGCGGCCGTGTCCTGGATCTGGAGCGCGACGGACTGGGAGGTGACGGGAATGGGGGAAATGGCGACGGAGCCAAGGTCCATGAGGATGGGTATGGACCCGGTGTCATCAATCATGATGTTGCCTGTGCAGTGTCAGTGAGCGTAGATGTCAAATGGGGTGACAGAGGCGTACCTGGCTTGATATCGCGATGGGCATAGGACTGATTCGTCGTCCTACCGCCGCTGACCTGGTTTTCGGCTTCCATGAGCGGCCGCTCTTGCTCGCCTTCCTCCTCTTCCTCAGTCCTCTTACCCCTCGTGTTCATCCTCCTGCCAGCTTCGGTACCATCGTTCTGCGGCTGGTCCTCCTCACGACCCATATCCATGCGCTCGACGGCAGGCTTGTAGTCGTGCATAGAGCGCAGGGCATTGCAGACGCCCAAGAAGAGGAGCATGAGGCGGCGCTCGGGGAAGCGGTCGTGATTTACTAGGTTGGCGTTGATCATGTCCTGGAGGTTGCCGCGCTTGTAGTAGGGCAGGAGGACGTAGACGGTCTTGGTGGACTCGTCGGCGCCACGCTCGGTAGCGACGGAGTGGTCGATGGCGGAGATGATAGTCGGAACATGGGCGAAGAGGCGGTAGGCATCAACCTCGCGCATGGCCTGCTGGACGGACTCGGCGCCGAAGGGGCAGCGGATCTTCTTGAGAGCGAAGAGCTCATGGGTGGAAGTGTCTTCGACGAGGTAGACGTAGGAGAAGCCGCCCTAGGATAGCAAAAGTCAGCGTTTAGGTCCGGGACCGGATTGCACAAGCGTCCGCGCGCATCTACGAGGGTCTCACCTCGCCAAGTAGCCGCAAGATCTTGAAGTTCCGGTTGTTGATCTTGAGCGTGGGTGATCCGGGGAAGCAGTTGAGGCAGTTCCCGAAGGAGTAGAAGAGGTCAAGGAGGACTTGCGCCATGGTGGCTAGCTTCTGTTGTGCTGTCGTGACGTCTTGTCCCGTAATTCCGTCGTGGTATTCGTCTCCGCAAGGATATCGTCAAGCGCTGGAAGCTCGGGATCGGGATGAACAGTGAGCGAGCAGCGACAATCGTGGGGCCTCGGCGGGCGGACGCAACAACAGCGACAGCAATCGCAGAGCTCCGGGCGGGCTGGCGCAATTGGGTCGTTGGTGCGAAGCAAGAGATTGAGAGCGCTTGCAGAAGAAAAAAAGATGGCCGAGGCGGATGCGGAGGTGGAGCAGAGCAGTGAAGATTGAAGATTGAAGATTACGGAGTGAAGAATGAAGATGGACAGTTGGGAAGCTGACACGGACTTGCTGCAACTTGGCTGAGGCTGAGCCACCCAGAGCTGAGACGCCACGATGCCATCTCGCTCCCAGGCTGTACTACTGTTGCCAAGGCACTGAGTACGTACCTCTGTGACGAAGCCACTTAGGTACGTACTCCGGGTCTTTCCGTCCGATGAACCGGCTCCCCACATGGCGATAGACCAAGCTTGGTTGGCCAGTTTCGAGCCTACCGGCTCGCCGCGAAATTATGGGGCCGCTCCGCCTCCATCCCGTCAGATCGGTACTTAGCACTGACCGTACGTTAGCAGCGGACAATGATCTAGCAAAGTGGTAACAAGAGGCAATGGTGTGGTGTATTTTGACCGGGTTGGTTTTCTTTTTAAAGAGTCTCTTCCTTCCACGCCCTAACTCCCTAATATCTAGGTTCTTAGCTTCTCTCTCTCCATCAACATAAATCACAGTCCAGCTAACCACGTTGCAGAAACAAACAATTCCTCGACCTCTGCTTCAGAAAAGCCATGCGTCCCATCAATGCTTTTTGTTCAATGCCGCTCTAATACCAATGCATTGCTTCCTCCCATATCCCGTTACCCGTCCCATTGCCCCCATTATCCATTTCGTCCGTGCAGATTGTGGCGCCAGCCGTTACCACCTCCACCTCATCCTCGCGTTTTCTTACAAATCCCCGGAGAAGTGTGGAGCGAGCTTCAGCTACGTAGCACGCACATTCATTCCCCTTCTCCAACGCAAATTCAAGCTTCAACTCACACGAGCATTCCCCTAAGAGAGCAAGTTTCGCAGAGAAGGGCTGGCACTCGCTCCACTTGCTGGTCGGTTCTCCTGTGGTCGTGGTGGCTCGTGTGCCAGTGGCAGCCCACCCCGCGAGCCTGGTGGGCTGATAGGGCCTCCTGGGAATGGCGCCCTCTGTGGGCGCATGCCCTGTGCAAATACATCGTTTCTCGGGGGCGGTGCTCCATTGCTCATGCCGGGAGATTGCATGTGCGGAGGCGGGCCGTGGTGCGTGTGTCCATGGTATGGGTGAGCATATCGTGATGGCGGTGCCGGTCCACTTAGCCGTCTAGGAGATAGAGGTAATCCATTCACATAAGGCTGTGGTCCATGGCCAACTTGGTGGCCCACGGGCATTGGCGCCTGCGGCGGAGGGCCCGACAGTGGTGGCGGTCGGAGGGAAGAGAGATTCGTAATCGATGGTGGTGGGTTATGAAGAGGTGGTGGTCCTCCGTTCAGATGCCTAGGAGGCGACCCGTGCTGGCTTCCAGGCCGGGCCCCCCAGCCATCATAGGGGCCTCGAGGTTGAGGTTGAGGCTGAGGCGGTGGGTAAGCGTGAGCAACTGGCGCTGGCCGGGGACCAAGAGCATGATCCGGAGCATGAACTGACGCCTGGATCGGAGGGGGGCCCGAAGGAGGGGTTACATGTGGTGGCCATGCGTAGCTAGCTGGATGCGCTTCTCGGTGACTGGAGATTGGGGGAGGCGGGCTTCGAAGCGGTGGCACTGCAGCTGGCAGGCTGGGCTCACGAGGAGGTGGCCGAGGTGCTTCCGCGACGGGGGGTGAAAGTCGCGGCGGGTGCGGTCTTGTGGTCTTATTGGCCTTGCGACATTTGTGACACTGGAATTTTCGCTGTTCAACAAATTTCTGGGCCTCGCTTCCAAGTGTGCCATAGTGTCCGTTGGTGAGCTCGCGTTCTTGCGAATTGTCGATGGGCCACCACTTCGGACTAACATCGATGCCGCAGGTGATGCAGACCTTATCCCCCGGTTGTTGTGCATCTGAAGCGGCGTCCCCTGCCTCACCTTGGCGCTGGTGGTTCCATCCGCCGTTGGCCGGTATGGTCGTGGTGGAGGATCGCCGCAGGCCAGGTTGTGTCGGCGTCCCAGTCATCTTCGCTGCCGTCGTCATCAGGTTCGCCTTGCGTACTGTGCCGGTGAGAGTAAGGTCGGCCTGTTTGAAATTCTGCACGTAGAGTTGTAAAGCATTCAACCCCGATTCGGTAGCGATATCGTGCATGCGATGGACAGTGATCTTGGCGGGAACGTGATCCTTGCACCAGACGGCAGCCGACATCGTACCAACTTCCCCATTGATAGTCACAATGTTGAATTGGTCTCGACGCGAGCTCTTGACTGGTGTGATATCGAAACCAAGGACGTGTCCCTGCTGGCGCGCGCATTCAACATGGACTACAATTCGGTTAGTAAGTCATCATCATCACAGTAGTGGGATCGTAACATACGAGGTGCGCGGCAATGGTGGCACGAAACGCAGGCACCGTCCTTCTTGTTGCAAGCCTGGCACGTCTCATCGTATCTTGACCTCGGAATCGAAGGAATGCCTTCTGAGGGCGCAAGCGCCTTGGCGTTGCCGAACTTCACCTCGGGCGTCCAAACAGCACAGGTTACGTGAACCCAATTGTTATCGGCTGTCCTTTTCAGTGGCTCGCGGGGATTGACCGGTCGGTTCATCTCTTCTTGTCTCTTGCGGTAATATTCAGCAGCTTTTCGGGCTTTCGAAACCTCCACTCGCTCCCTTTCGCGATCTTTCTCTGACATCTTCTTCTTGTGATGCGTGAGCTTCGGCTGCTCTACAAAGTCATGCTCTGTGTGCTCAATAGGACAGAGAACACATTTGTATTGCTACCGTAGTGTTAGCAAACGTGAAGCAATGGGCGGCCGGACAACTTACAATTGAAACCTGTGGACTCTTGTCATTGGCACACATGTCGCAAACCCATTTGCCGGGATTGCGATGGTCCAGCACGCCATAACAGTTTCGATGCACCGTGAGGCGACATTCTCGGCAGGATACATGCTGGTCTCCCAAGGGCTCCATCTGGTCGCAAATGGCGCAAGGAAGGACTCGAGCCTTTGGCAGTTCGGGTGCCGCAATGACTTCTGCTGTCTTCTCTTTTTTCTTGGGTTTTTCAGTACTCGCCACACTGCCTGGGTCGGAGTGACTGGGGTCCGCTTCCTTCTCCGGGGGTGCTCCCTTGAGCTTCTTTCGGGGCGGCTCTTGTGTGTTGCTGACAGCAGGCGCATTGGTCGGGGATGGCGCTCGTTCCGGTGTCATCATGCCCATTTCCTTAGCAGCCTGCAATTCTTTGAGGAGCTCCTCGTCTTGCTTGCGCTTCCAAGCCCTTCCGCCAGCTTGTGCGACCTTCTTTGCCACTTCTTCCATGTCTTCCCACCGAATGGCATATCGGCGCCAAAGCTCGGCACATCGGCGGCACAGAGCGACGACATATTGACTGCCCTTGTCCTTATTGGAGGCCTTGACACCAGTCTCGGTCACTGGGCCTTGCATTGCATTCGGCGCTCTTCGCCATTGTCGGGAGCTGGTCGTGGAGCAGAACTGGCACATGAATCCTCGCTTCTTTTCTGCAGCTTTGCCGTTGTCGAATGCAGAATCGTCATCGTTATCCGCAACGTCGTCGGCGAATTTGCTAGCGGCTGACTCTGCTCGTTTTGCCTCCTTCTTTCCCTTGCGACCAGCGTAGTTGGCCCAGATTTGTTTGCCGCGATCCGTCTTCTTCCAGGTGTAATAAAAGCGGGTGACCGTGCCATGGGGTAATGACTTCACATGCCTCATAACGAGATGCAGTTCTGAGCCATACTTCATGACCCCTTCCTCGAATTTCTTCAGCTCTGCGGGTGTCAATTCAGGCTCCTTGAAAACACTCTTTTTCTTTTCTCGCACAGCACTAAGCGCGCGCTTTGCGTTGTATTTATGGTCGAACAACGTGATGGCGGCAATGTCTTGGAGATTTGTTGACCGCTCAGGGAGGTCCAAGTCCTTGGCCATCCCTTTCGCTTTCTCCATGTACTGATTAATTTCCTTTTCTGAGATGACATCCTTGGGAGGTGGCATCCAAAGACGAGTTGCCGTGCAATTGACATCGTCGTCGTCGTGGTCATCGCCTCGTGCCGTATAGCCCGGGGGCATGTCCTGTACCCACTTCGGCCTTTTCCCACGTTGTAGCTTCTGGGCCTCGAGGGCTGCATGGGTCTCCTTGGCCAGTTTCGTGTCCTTCTTGCCGTTCTTCTTGGTTTCCGGTGGCTTGACATACTGGACTGTTTGGCCAGGCCAGGGTCCCACGTTCGCCTGGTTTCTTGGTCCAATTCGGGTGCTCGCGCGTGGGTAAATGCGATCATCGTAGTCGAGGGCGTCCACGGGTTTGCAATGCATGCCTAGGTATCGATAGGGCCACAGACTCGCCTGATAAATCTGCTCGGCCGTGCCTTCATGATGGGAATTCTCGTCGCTCGGGGTGGTGCGACTGGTGCCAGCGCAATGCAAGTCCTCATCCTCTTCATCCAGCATGTCATCGTCGTCGGCATCGCCATAGGGGTCAGTAATGTTGGGTGTGTTGCGGGCCTCCAGCTTCCGCTCTTGCGCGCGACTGCACGCGGCACAGGACCAAGCAAAGCCACGCGACGGCTTCTTCAGCAGGGGTGGTTTGACGCAGTTCATATGATAAGTGTGCTGACATACGGCGCAGTCAACCGAGTCGTTGCTATGAGGCATGTGGTCAGCCACAGCGTGGGTGGGACGTGGGGCAGTGCAGGCGGTACGTACCTTGCGCAATAGCCGGTGCATCTCTTGCAGAGCTTAACGGCGCTAGTGAGCTCCTTGCCACGCCCCTGCTCAACTAGCACGTATTTCCAGCGCTCATCCAGCACCTTCTTGACGTTGGCGGGCACGTTGACAATGGTCGTCGTTGGGATGAGGTCGTAGTTTTTCTGGATGTAGCGGTCATACAGCTTCTCGTACCAGAAGCTGTCGGGCGTCTTGCGATATTCATCCATGTTGGCAATCTCAGCCTTGTGTCGGATGTGACACTTGCCACGCAACGCCGTCAGTGGGCTAATGTCCGAGTGCATTGTAGCAAAGACCATGCGCGTGTCTGGCGCCTTCCGCCCAATGTCCTTGGGACGGTAATACCAGTTGATCCTGATGGCGTCCACGGGTTTGGAATTGTCGTTTTGCGAGTGGAGGAACTCCATGATGCGCCCCAGGTAGTAGGGCTCTCCCGGGGGCTCGCAGACGAGGTACACATGATCTGCATCGCTGGTTAGCCCGCTCGGCGGTTCAATTTGTGGTGGGCCTTGCGCGCGTTACCATTTGGCTCCAGCACCGTGCCGTCGTCGGCCACCATGCGTCGGTTGTCCGGACGAGCTTTGCAATTCTCAAAGGTCAACATGTTGGTTTCGGGCCATGAGATGCCCGTTGGAGGCGTGGCAGCGACTGCGGTGGTGGTGGTGGCGGCGGCGGCGGCCTTAGTGGTAGTGGCCTGCTCCACAAAGACAGCCTCAGAGGTAGTCGGGACAGCGGCGGCGGCCTCCTCAGAGGTGGTTAGGACAGCAGCGGCCTCCACGGAAGTGGTCTCGGGGACCTCGGCGACGGCCTCCTTAGTGGTGGTGGTGTACTGAGGAGCCTCGACCACTTCGGACTTGGGCTTGGCAACGGTGGTCAAGGTGGTCTGGGGCTGGGAGTAGACGCCCTCGGCCTCGGCGGTGCTAGTAGGAACAACGACAACGGTGGTCGAGGTGGTGGTGGGAACATTGTAGACGGCGCTCTTGGTCTTGTTCTTGTTCTTCTTCTTGGCAGCCTTGGTAACGGCGGCCTTGGCGGTAGTGGTAGGGGCAGCAGCCAATTCCTGGCCGGGAGTGACCCAGACGGTAACCCACTCAGTAACCCAGTCGGTCTCGAGAGCGCGCTTGTCAATGTGGGCGTGGTGGTGACCGTGGGCGTTGAAGCCGAGAGCCGCCTCAACGAGGACGGCGGTGACAGCGAGGATAGCAGCCTTGTTAGCAACCATGATGGCGGTTGATTTGGATGTGGTTGAGTTTGGTGACTGCAAAAGCAGAGAAACGGTGGTTGATATATACGTTAAGGTCAAGCGACGCTTAAGGAGGACGGGTCAGTGGATGTCGAAGTTGACAGAAAGATGCCGTGGTCAACAGTTTGCAGCTTTGTGAAGTGAATGGAAGTAGTCGCAGGAGTTGATTGGTTAGGTTGAGTCACGGAGTGAGGCAACACAGAAACAAGTCAAGACGACAAAGGCGAGAAGCGGTTGGATCGAGAGGTACGATGTCGGCACGGCCGAAAGAGAGTAGAGCAGTCTTTCAAAGACGCAAGAGTGAGAAGGAGTGCGAATCAGCGTAGCTGCGCGGTAAAAGAAGGGCAAACGAAGAGAGGGATCTCGACGTAGAAAACAGAGAATGAAGCTGGAAAACGGGATGATGAAGGAGGGAAAGGGGAGGAGAAACATGAAACGGGGGGAGGAGCCGGGTTTTTCAAGGAGGGTCCCCGCCGCTCCCAGGACGAGGATGTGAAAATCAGCGAGGGATGAGGGTTGGACGCGGTGGCTGCGGTGCGGTGGCCGACGCGGGGTACCTATCGCGGGGAGAAACACGAGGTATCTATTATCGATGAATGCATAGCGGGGGATACCTGTCGGGGGACCCTGCACTGGGTACCATCTGTACGAGGACGAAGCCCTGACTCCCTAGTAAGCTCTCCAGGGACGTGCCCGCGCAGGAGGTTCCCAAGGGGGGGTCGGGTCCATCGCCGGGTTCCTAGGTGCCCACTCCCCCACTTCAGGTCCACTGCAGGGACAGGCTTCCGGGGAGCACATCCAGGGCGGGTCAGGGCCCGTCTATCGGCGGTCCGCGAGCTTGTCTTGGAGGCGTTCAGAGCCTCGATTGGCTGGGCCGGCCGATTCCCCAACGCCTGGCACTTTCAGCTGTGTACGAAGCAATACTTGGGTGGCTGCTGGGCGGGCAGTGGCCAGTTAATGTCACTGGGTTACGCAGCATGTCATTTCCTGTGAACAAGCTTCATCTCTTGCCCTGCTGAGCACACGTACGCGCTTCTCCATCCCATCTCCGTCAGATGCCAGCGCTGCAAAGCCAGCAACAACCAGTAACCAGGGGTTGAGCAGGTCCAACGCTAAGTTGGTGCCAACGCTTATGCCAGGGGTTTGGCTCTGGGTGCAGCTGACGGGTAGGTGGCGGAGCGCCCCAAACCCAAAGGAACCAGAAAGAAAGACACAGCAAAGGCGCCTCAACGACACCTCAGGACAAGACACCCTTCCGAGGGGTCCCAGCTGCCCTAGCACAATGCTGCAGCTTCCGATTGGCTGCATCGCCTGAGAATCAGGGCTCGGCCCATAACTTCCGTCGCCGGCAAGGGTCAACGTGGCAGGGCACCAATACGGGCAAATCGACCTCGGACGGCCCTTGTGAGACCTTCCCTTAGACAAGGTACCTAGATGCCGATGCCGATGTGCGTGTGTGTGTGTGCGGGTCTCAGCCACTCACATCGCCCTCCCGGACAACTGAAACGTCCATGACAGCGCCATTTTTATTTTCTGGCCCTTTTCTTTCGGCCCTTGCAGGGAGGTCCGCTGTTTTACGCTGCAGGTCCCGCTGCAGGAACAGGGCGATGACAGCGAATAGATGCTTCTTTGTGTCGTTTGTGGCTGTCTCTTCGTCACCTTTGTTGTCTCCTTCAGGTTCCTTTCTTTCTTGGCCACTGACTGGTGGGCACGTCGAACGAATGCAATCACCCATCCGTCATCACACCGATCGAAATGGCAGATTCGATCCGTCCCATCTTCCTCCCGTCATCACAACGTATGGACGGGTCGAACACTTGTACAACAACACAGTACGCCTTGCCAGTAGGTGCAGAATAGTACGCGTTCGTGCCTGACTCGCCCCGTTCATGTCCACACATTCCTCCACCTGGTATACATCAGTTGACCAACAGAAACCCGCCTGTGCCACGCTCAGGAATGGAAGTATTCCGGCACTTGATCACCTCGGGTTCAAGAACAACCCTACCCGGAGCTCTCGGCGAGTCTTACTATGTACTTCTGCGCTTCCTTGCGGGTCACAAGGCTTTTCCTATTCGTACTCAGAAATGCTTAAAAGCCTGAGCTGAAGCTTAGGTCTTGCCAATGCTTGGCAAGCAATCACTTTGGCACTTTGTCGTGACTTGGGTCGGTCTCGACTCCTCCCCGTCGACCTCGGACTGTAGTGACGCATCTACACCGTAATCCTACCATCCTCCCATTTCACCATCATCCCAGGCTGGTCCCCGGTGAGCCAGCGCTCGCACGCTCCAGGTCGTGGCGCCATCATGGTCTCTCAGCTGCCCGTCCATGGCCTGACAAAGCACAACAGCATCCAAAGCAAAGCAGCGCAGTCTTGGCTTTTTGCCATCCCGGCCTCGATCCCAGGCTTCACAAGCTTCTTCCCAGCCCCCTGGGACCGACTGCACCGGGGCCACGTTGCCTCCTAATCCTCTTCCTGCTTAGCACGCGACCCGTTGAAACAATAGCCGAAATTACTCCCGCCGCCACGGGGCGGCCATGATCCACGCGTCCAACTAGCTTCCACCCTGTTGGCTCCCGTCGCCATTTTCAGTAAAAATTCGAAAAGCTTGGCTACGATCGTTGACAGGGGATGCGACCGGCGATGCGACCGGCGACCAGGGCATCGTGGCCTCACGCTAGAGGGCCCAATTGCTCCCGGCGATGCGGATGCTTCCATGCTTGTGTGGGCGGAAAGCCTGACTGCCGCGCTGATCTCCCCAACCTGTTAGTCAGGCCATGCATACGGATGTCACTATGTCTGTTGGGAAACCCTAAGCGATGCATTCTGCACAACGATGCAATGGCACTTTGTTTTGGTCTCAATTGGACCACTTTATTACCGCCGCTATGTCAGATAGCGGCATTTGTCCTTCCACAAACTCACAGAGCTCGTTGCCCGATGTCACGCCTGTCTGGACCATGCCTGGGCGTCTAACGTTGCATACTCAACACTCATCCGATGTTGGATTTTGGCTTGTTTCGTCTTGACGACGTCAGCCCAGCACCCCGGCTTATGCTGACTGACCACCTGGTCCCCTTCATCCTCAACCTCACGTCCATAATATGCAATCTTGGGGGAGATTGTTATCTTGTCGTATCCCAGCAACTTGCGGGGTCCATGATCCATCGGCCAGTTGCTTTTCTAGGTGGGTGAATCGGTAATTATAGCCGACTCCATCATCGGCCCGGGTTCAGTCAAGCCTGCCTGCACAACAGTGTTAGTCCCGATAGCATTTTCGGCATTCTCGGCATCGAAATGGGTTCATGAGATAGCAGCAGATGTTACGGAATTGAAGAGTGTCTCTGTCTCGCATTGCAGATCACGAGCAAATGCTGATCTCAGAGGTTGACACGTGCATCTCCTCATCTTGGCGATCACGTTACACACTGTACATTGTAAATGCCGATCAACTATGCACATGGAGGTTGCGGTTAGTGTCTCGCGGCGTGCATCTCTTCATCTTGCTGATCACGAACATTTTCTTTCCTACTACATAGTACAACACTTGGCGGCTATGAACTGACTGCCTCGTCATTTCCTCGAGCAAGAAACAGAATACTTAGACATTACGGTGTCGCCTAGCTTTTCTGGCATTGTGAAGCTATTGCGTCTCGCTGAGTGATCCCAGGCTCTCCCTGCATCACAACTGTCTTCACTGTTGGCTCGTTACCCCAGCACCTCGGCCTAGTGAGCTGCAGCATCGATGAACTGGTTCAAAGTACAATCGTGTAGTCCCACCATGGATTTGCATTAATAACGAATACTGCAGACGGGTGATTTGACAGTCCGTCATGCTCCTGAAAAAGAAAAAAGAAAAAGGAAAAAAGAAAGGGACAGGTTGAATCCGAGGACCACTGTAGGGTAGCTCCAATGCCAAGTCTAAACAGACTACGAAGACAATTCACGAGAATAGTGGTGGTGTGGACAAGGGTATAACCAGCCAGTCAGCTGACATAATGCTCGCATCTTGCTCAAGTTTCCTCGGTACATTACCTGACGATTGCTGACCTCATCAGTGCTACCCGTAGATATGCATAACTTATCACACCGAGGCGTGGACACCAATGCTCTCGGCTCAAAACAAACCACAATACGAATAGCTTATCAATCTGCTTGGTTTCTTATTAGGGAGTAACTAGGAACAGCTTATTGACCTATTTTAGATGATCGATGCCTAACATGGAAGCGCCATGTCTGACGACTCAATTATCGGATGCACCACGAGTAGGGCGCGCTTTTGGCTTCATCGGCAGGATAGAGGGGCCGGTTGAGTGAGTAAGTGGACCAAGACGGCGTCGGCGTTTACCCAAACCGTAGTGAGCGACGGCCTTCCCTCGACATCATCATGCGGTGAACAACAAACAAGAAAAGGTCCAGCTAGATAACCTGAGGATGTCCGGAACTGATGGTTACTCGTCACCTCTCCTCGGACCCTAGGTAATATTCCCTCGGACTCTAGGCAGCATCTCAAAGTGCAGAACACCCCACTCAGCCACGAGGTTACAACTAGGCAGCAGGAAACACAGCAGACGAGCCGCGGTAGAGGTCCTCTTGTTGACCTCATTGGGCTGCACCGGTTGTTTGACGTCGAGTTGAGTATCTGACCGACGGAGAGATGACAAATGACAAGGAACGAAGCAGCAGCATTGGAGTTCAGTTGGTCGGAATAAGGTTAGTGAACCGAACGGAAGAACGGAAGAGGCCCGTGGAGCCCCGTGGAGCCCCGTTGTCAAGCCCCGGAATGCGGCACGCTATCCAAGGCAGCAAATATCAACAACCGCAAACAACTGAGCTGGCAAGTTGCCAAGAAGATGTCACCAAGCCTCGCGCAGCTGCCCTTCACCGGCGTTGGAGGTCAGGGTCGCGAACTCGCTCCGCGAATGAGAAGCGACACGGGACCACGAGAAGCGGTGGATTGAATGACCCGCCCACGCTCCCTGTGGCTGCGCACTGCCACTTCCATGGCACTCACTGCGCCGAGAGCACACCCGCTGCGCACCCGCTAGACTACCATGGCAATCATGGCTGAGCACCACCCGCTGGGGGATCGTCGAACGCTGCCGCTCACACGTGACAATGCATACCTCTGATTCGTTCATTGGGCCATCTTTGAGCTCTATTCTATTCACAGGATGTTGTTGCCCACTCGTCGCTCAACGTCTCCAATCTCGCCAAATCTTCCCCCCGTTTTCCTTCGAAAACAGTCCTGTTTATCCCATAATACAATTATCTGAGTCTCTACCGGATCCGCATCCCAGCCCGTACCTCCCCTCGACCGCACGAAACCTACTGCCTTACTGTCAATGTTAAGTTGACCAGAGGTAGTAAATTAGCAAGTCGCCAACCTGTAACTTGCACGGCTGTACCAAGAAGAAGAAGAAGCAAATCACCCCAGTCATGGATCTTAACCATCAATTCCCTCCGGAGTTGCTGTCTTTCACCGACCAACCCGAGTTTGACTACGGTGTATTCCTCCAAAGCGATGACATCGGTTTCGCTGAGAGCGCCCAGGGCGTCCAAACCAATGCGGGCGGCTACTCAGATGACTCGGGTAAAGCAACCCCGCCCACGGGCTCAGACACCCGCAGCATGTCGACTGCGAGTACCGAGCTGGTGCGTCGCCCTCAAACGCAGAAGCAGAGGCTGGAACGGAGGGGGCACACCAAGAGCCGCAGAGGATGCTATAACTGCAAGAGGAGGCGCATCAAGGTATTTCTCCCAGTACGTGTTTGCTGCGAGGTGAGCTAAACCGCGTCAGTGCCAAGAAACTCAGCCGGCTTGCGGGCATTGCACCAAGACGGGCCTCAAGTGTGAATATCCCGCTCTGCCCCAAATCATCCACCAGGTAGGTTGAACTGGGTAGCTCTTTGGGATTTGAGGACATAAGAAGCCGCGTAGCTGACGGCCACATAGCCGCACCACCAGATTCCACTCTTCAGCCTGCAGGACATGCGCTTCTTCCAGCACTTCTTGACGCAATGCTACCCCCATCACCCTTTGAAGCAAGAAGATGTCTGGACGCACGAGATTCCCTGCATCGCGCATAACGTATGACCCCTTTGAGGAATCGTGTCCTCGCCGAACTTGACGGCTGACTTATGCAGTACGAGTTCCTCATGCACGCCATCCTTGGGTTCTCAGCATCCCAGTTGATCGCGAACGACCCTAGTGTGGTATCATCGGCCATGACCCACCGCGTCAAGGCCATCAGGGCCATCAAAAGGCGGCTGGCGGAGACTTCCAGGGCGAGCATCACGTACGAGGAAGCTAACGCCATGGTTGCAACCTGCTTCGCCCTGACGTTCCAATCTGTCAGCCTCGACGATGGGCTCGCCGAGTACCTGACCTTCATCCGCGGCATCATGATCGTGGGGATGCAGATGATGTTCCGTGGAATCAAGCCCATCTTTGGTAATATGATGGAGCAGGAGCAGGACGACATCCTGGAACCGTTCATGGAGAAATTGCCCCTCATCCAAAAAACGTGGGCGGACGCGGCTTTGGAAGGCATTACAAATCTGAAGGCGTTGTGTCTCGAGCAGGTAGAGGTTGAGTATCACCAGGCGCTCGTCAATATTGTGCAGAATCTTTATGTCAACTCTTGGGATGGTAAGTGATTCTTACGACGAGACGAGAGGCAGTCAAACCTAACTAGACATTGCAGCATACAAGGCGTATACCAAGCAGTATGGATGGTGGATGCTCCTCCCGCACCACCAGTTCCAGGAACTCATCAACCCCAACAACCAGGTCATGCTCTTGCTGCACTCGCACTGGATCTCGCTAAACGAAATCATGGCCTTTATCACCCAGCAAGAGTTGCTTGTGCGAGAGAAGGCGCCACCCTCCCGCGAAAACCAGGCCGATATCGATCCCGGATTCCAGCGGTGGTTGAGGTATATGAATGCGCACGTGGATTACGAACACCAGATGTACAACCAGTGGCCGATGTGGGTGGAGGAGCAGTTGAACCGAGATATTTCATTTTTTGGCAAGATGCATTAGACACAAGCCTTGTTCAGGTCGGTGTCGTGTCGTCTTGGGAAATAAGGAAACCATAGGAAATGGATGAAGAATCGAGTGAGATTAGGTATGATTTGGATATCATCATGTGTCAGGTGTCGCCATTTCAATGGTTGTTTGGAATTTCAAGCGTGGCGCTTTGGATGGATCTCGTTGAATGAGGAGCGGACATTGAACGTTAATTGGGTAACACCACAGCAATCAAATGTTGCAACTCCCACTCATGGACAACTCAAGCAAGCGGCATGATATCATCCGTGTCATATCCGCGGCTTCGAGGATGTTGAAGCTTGTTCATATCTTGATGTTGGCCTCGTAGATCAAGGCTTCATTCAAGAGGCAATGCGTCAGCACGATGGTCGGGCGAGCCCCGCCTTCTGCGTCATTATCACGCCCCTTGTTTGACTCGCCAACAAACTGTAACATGTCGCAATGTAGATTGGGACTAGCGCTTTTCCTCTCAGAGCTGCGACCTCCTTGATTACTTGGCACCGCCTCCATAAGGAGGGCTGACTCTGTGTTGATTGGACGGCTTGGATCTCGCATTCATCGTATTTCGCGACATTTCGAACATATTTATGGGTCTGAGTACTCTGGCCAATCAGAAGCCGAATAATCGAGAGCTGCAACAGGGCTGAAGACGGGTGCGGGCTACTCGACGACCCTTCGACCGTGGCGGTGATCCGGGACGATCGTCCGTATTTCGCGTTGGGCTTTCTGCAAGACGTTCAAGAGGGTGTGAGAGAGGGCTGCGAAGAGTATATAGATGGGAGGTTGCGACGTGGAAAAATGTAGGGGATTCGAGAGGTCACTATCAGGCCTTGTAAGTGAACAACACAGACGATTGACTTACACGGAAGTGTTTGGACACCCAAGAAACTATCAACACCACTGGTTCAACACGACACTTACAACACCGCCACCTTCTTCTATCTCAACAGGACGACTCTTTCAAACATGTCTACCACAGTCGAATTGCCCCGTCGACAAGACACCCTTCCGCCATACTGTGACGTCACCGAGGATCACGAGCTGGACAAGCTGGACGACGTGAAGGCCTCCTCCTCTTCGGCCGACGCTCTGCCGCGGTACTCGGCCGTCTACAAGCACGAAGCCGAATCCTCAACCTCCTCCACCCCCGGCTTCCTCGCCACGAAGACGCTCCAGATCCAGACGACGGGCCACCGCCTCATCGCCCTACCCCTGGCCCCGCGCCCCGAACCCATCTATATCCTCGGCGTCACGCCCACCGGCGCCCTCGCCCAGGCCAAGTACGTCTCCGTCCGGCCGGCCCGCAACTCGGGCTCGTGCTTCCTCGCCCGCGCCGGCGTCCCGGACAGCAAGCCCATCTGCGCCACCACCTACCGCACCGGGCCCGGCAGGCCGCCCACGATCCGGCTGCTGGGCGTCGAGGACATAGAGCTCGCGAGCAGGGGCGCCTTCTCGCGCGGGACAACGATGCGCACGCCGCTCGGCACTTTCCAGTGGCACTACGCCGACTCGCGTGAAGAGCGCCGCGCCGTCGGCCTGCACGTCGACAGCCTTCTGGTGCTCGAGCGCCTGACGACGGTCGCGCTGGCGGGCGGCAAGCGGGAGGTACGCCGGCACCGAGTCGGGCAGTTAGTGCGTGGTGGCGGCACGCGCACGGAGGGGTCTACGAAGAGCTCCGCGGGCAATGGCGGGCGGCTGATGCTGGACCTGCGCGAGTGGGCGGACCGCAAGGATGAGCTTGCTCAGATGGAGGTTCTGGCCGTGGCGAGCTGCGTGTCCATGTTGAAGAAGGAGGTAGATCGGAGGCGGTTCCACCAGTCCATGGTCCTCATGGCTGCTGTTGGTGCTGGCGGCTGTTAAGGGACGGACTCTTGGAGGGGAGAGGACAGGGAAATAATTGCGATTAACAAAATACCCAGGTGCTTCTACTTTGTTCAGTTTCCACTTTGTACTTGTATGATAATTATAGGAATTGCTATAGATGGGGGGGAATGGTATATGTGGGCTAGTTTTGCAGTCTGCTATAATATCTTCAATTTGACCAATGTGACTGTCCATCGAGCTCCAACCATCAACTCTGTCCGACCATGTGATTAATCCTGTACGTTTATGTCCGCCGTCCTCTCTTTGGTATCGAGCTCTTGGACTTCGGCGCGGCGCAGCTCAGGTTTCTCCGGGAGCGCGCTCACCTTCTCTAGATCCTTCTTGCTGCACTTGCACGAGTACCGAACAGTGCAGCCCTTCTTCTCGCCGATAAAAGGGTCGTTGGTGCACGACTTGCCAAACAACTCCACCAGAAGGACCCAGACGGACAGACCCAGGGTGATGGAGATGAGATGCAGGGAGTTGAGGCTCTTGGCCATCGGGAGGAAGAACATGACGACGCACACGGCCAGGCGGTTGGCCAGACGGGTCGTTTTGCTCCAGCGCAGGGTGGCTGGCACACGGTGTTCGTGGCACCAAGAGATTACTCCCATGAAGAGCAGCGCAATTGCCAGTCCGTGGCAGTAGAAGAAACGGATCCCGTTGGCAATCTCAGGGTCCGCACGCTCATGATAATGCTCAGACAGCTGCTCGGGATTTGTGTTGGGTGTGTCAGTAGTCAAGACCAGCTTCGACAGCCCCGCCGAGGCGAGGATATAACCCATTACGAATGGGAGATGAGCGTAGCCCCAGATTGAGGCTTTGAGCTGTTAGTAGGATCCGAGGGGTAGGGATGTGTTGTGCGACTTACCTGCGACGACTGAGTGTCGGATGGCATGCACATCGATGTTGTGTCCATCAATATCAAAGTAGATCCAGTTAAAGATGAAGGCCTGGACAAGTCCAAGCACGGCTTTGCCCAAGAAAGCATTGACGTTGTACCCACCGTAGCTCTGGAACATGACACCCACCACAGAGTATCCGAGTACTAGGGACACAAACGCGTTGGTCCTCTCAACTCTATGTTCGATATTGACAGCGGGATAGAACTCGAAGAACCCGTAGAGGAACTTGCCAACCCGTGTATTCTCCGCATTCGCTCTTCCGTATCGGAAAAGTCCGACAATGATGGACTGTCCCCACATGTCGAAAGCGATTGCTATCCATATGAGTACTAGGCGGGATGGCATTTCCACGTGGATGCTCGCGATCCATAGGGCTGACGGGACTAGGATGTTGATGGATTCGCAGATCATAACTCCTCGAACCATAGGCAGAAGGTAGGCGCTGACGGCGAAGTGAACCACGCCTCTGAGGCGGGCTGCGAGGTAGAATGATATCATCATCGTGTAAGTATTGTGCTTCTCATCCTCATAGAATGAATATGTCATGTTGGTTGTAAATCTGGCTAAGTCAGCAAGTGCACACAGTTTAGTACGGAACATCGCTCTACGTACCCTAGGAGACATGCGATCTCAAAGAGAATCTCCAGTCGGGTCAAGACATCATCCGTCTCGAACCAACTTAGAACCAGGGTAACGTCGGTCCAAATCTTCCACGACATGATGAACGTGATGACGAATCGAAGCAGCTCCTGACCAGTTGGCTCCGCCCACATATGCTCGCCGTTAATGTGGATAATACCAACTGTTGGATATTTCATGAGCCCACAGCCTTAAGAGAAGAAGCTAAGGATGCTTACCGTAGAGTAGGTCAAAGAATAGCTCAATGGCCTGGATCTCTGCCTGTTCGGAAGCGCGCCACAGTAAGCCTTGATGGAACCATTGCTTCACCACGGGCCTCTTGAACAGCTTGGTGGTTTCTCCCAGTCGGGTTCCAGACCAACTTGACGCGACGGACAGGGTATCGGACATGGACGCGCCAGACGAAGCTGGCGCCTCGGGCTCGTCGTCATCATCGTAAGTCCGCAGCTCAGCACCGTATCCAAACTTGTTGAAGTTGGCGTTCAGGCCGGCCGAGTTGGTACTCATGCGCTCCAGCTCGGTATTGACGGAATTGAGCTGGTTCTGAACGTCCTCCCATTCGGCAAAAGCAGGGCCGTGCTGTTCGCGAAGCCGGTTTCGTCGTCTCTCGTGATGCTCCCTCGTCTCTCTCAGATAGCTGGAATGCTGAGGTGAGCCGTGGATCACGATTTCGACCTGCATCTCATCCTGATTGCTGTACTTGCGCCGCAGGTCCTCGAGGTCCTCGGGCAAGGTAGCAATGACCTTTTTGCCATTGGGCAGGGTGAATTCCTGCGGCCGTCGCCGTCTTCCTGTAAGTACCGAACCCATGGTCTAGGGATCAGGGATCAGGGAACAGGAAGAAAGGAAGAAAAGGACGAAGACACTCTGGACTTGCAAATCCGGGGAAGAGGAGATGGGCAGCAATAAGAACCCGCCGGGATAAAGCGAGGATGGGAGCAGCTCGCCCGTAGATTGGGCGCAAAGGCGGCCGCCATCGTATAGCCTATTTCTCCGTCAGATACCCAAGGTTATGTAGCAGCTATGCACCAGCTATGCATGGCCCTGGCAACTTGGTTCTCCTATCATTGGCCTTCCCTGTCATTGTCCCGCCGCCTCAGCGCCTCGAAATCTCCCAAGCACGTTAGCCTAGCTCGTCTTTGGGTGACATGAAGGTTGCCTCAAAGCACGTGATTGCCAAGCGCCAGGAATTCAATGTTGGCCGGTCTTGGTGCCTCAGGCGGAAAGTCCTAGCTCTGCCGTTGTCCGGTAATTCGGAGCAAAGATTCAGCCATCATCACCCACCAATTGCCCATCCCTCCCAAACCAACCCTCCAAACACCGCCAAAATGACTGCTGCGTGGAAAGCCGCTGGCCTGAGGTACGTCAATTGATCCCTCGCCCTGCCGGTTCGACAATTGGCCGCCCCTACGCGATGCTGCTCCGACCGACCGTGACCGAGCCGAAGAGCTAACCCACATCTCCCGAATAGCTACAACCGCTACCTGGCTGTCGCCGCCCGTGTTGTCCGCCGAAGCCTCAAGGAGGATAAGCGCATTGCCGTCGAGCGCCGAGGCGAGATGGACCTTCGATTTGCCAAGTGGACGGTAAGGCGTCACCGAACCTGCGGACCTTGATTGCCGACGATGACTGACGATAATACCGCAACAGAACGGCAAGCAGGGCGAGGCCAAGAACCTGGCCGCCGCCCCCGCCATTTCCGAGTCTTCCTAATCGATCGACCTGGAGATGACTGCGCGTGGATGACGGGAGCGTGAACCCCCCGACGGGTTGTTCGGCTCGACATGAGGGAATGAGCACGACACGATGCTCTCTGGGCAATGGGTCGCATGCACCCTGTGCCACTGTATCATAAAAGTCAAACTCAAATGCTACCACTGTATCAACCTGTCGGGAAGACCATTGCAATTGGGGACTGTGAATGTGGTGTTGTCCGTACGAATGAATACTCTATAAAGTAAACTGTTCTGGCCCGCCTTGGGACGCGGCACGAATCCTTTTCCAACCCGGCTGCAGCCGAAGAGAGCACCGCTTCCCTTTAACCGCGTCACAACCATGCGCCGCACGCAAGACACATAGAGAAAGGTGTCACACGACAAACAAACTGGAGTGATCTGTGTTCTCGATGTAATTTACTCTCAAATTTGGTTGCCTACATGGTAAATTTCGGTTGTTGCTGCTCATAACTGGGACCACCTATCTACTCGCACCTACATGCGCGCAAGCTGTGTGACGGGTGGACTAAGGCAGCGCAGGTGAGCACTGAACCGTCATCACCACAGCCGTGAAAACTCCATCCTCTTGTCTTTCCCACCTCTTTTGCCTCCCCCAACACCTTCAGTGCTTTTTGGATGCGGCGTGTCGTTGCCCGTGACCTTGAAAATGGCCGAATTCGGTATCGGGGTTCCAGATGGTGGGTCGCTTCGCTTGCATTCTCGTCGTGGTGTGGTCAAAAGTCTCACTGACGGCGACAGAAATCGCGAGATTGTCGCTAGGCCAAGACGATTATCCGCCGCCCCCGCCGCCCCCTCCGCGACTGGCTGATGCACAGGCCAAGGGCATCGTGGCTGTCGACATCACCGACAGGTTTGCAGAGGCCGTCAAGAGTGCGTCGTCTTCACCGGCATCCGTTTCGTGTGGTGACCCCGACTAACCTTATCAGCTTTGGAACCTGGAGAACTCGTTAAGGATGGCTTCTTTACGCTCTTTGAGTCTGTTGCGGCTCTCGAGGTGAGAACGAGACCCTCGCAAGTGAAGAATCATAGTTAACGACAGGATAGATCATGGATCCTAAGATGGACAGTGGCTGCGTCGAGTCAGAGGAGGACCTGGAGGAGCTGTATGACGTCTCCCGGCCGCTGCTCCCAGGGGAGGTGCTTGGCATAATCGACCAGCTTCTGTGTCACGAGGTACGTTCTGACCTTCGCTGGAAGTTGGAGCGAAGGCTTACTGGTTATAGATGGCCTGGCACATGGGATACCCGCTCTCGCAGACCTTGTTCACAAGCGTCTACGTCGAGTCACTTTTGATGCCAGCCCCAAGAAACCTCCGCCAAGCAGACTTCGTTCGGGATAGACGAGATGGTTCCAGCCAAGAACCGATGCTGACCATCTTACGAGCATACTGCCTGGGGATGCTCAAGGCGTGCGGATACGTCAATGAACGAATCAGATCCGAGCACTTCTATGAGGTATGTTGAGAGTTTAGCCTGGACTGGGGCACCGCTGATGGAAGACACAAGGAGGAGGACTTCGTCACAAACACCTACAGCCGCAATCTCCTGACCACCATCCCGACGGAGGCCATCCGAGAAACCATTCTCGAGGCACAGAATTTGGTGAGCTCGCTGAGCTCGCAGCTGGGCGATGGCATGGCCAAGGCGCTTGATCGCCGACTCCAACTGCGGTACTATTTCTTGAACGCTACCGAATGCCTTGACCACATCAACGAGCCCGACCTTGCGAGAAAGCCATGGAAAGAAGCCGTCGCTCTGCTCCCGGACATCGAAGCATCACATGGCCTGGGCAAGGCGGTCGATGAGGCCTTCAGCGCCAAGTTGCAGAGGAAGCTTGCTAGCACCATGCCTCCGAGGCCAATAGTGCAGATCGACTTTGAAGATGCCTTTGGCAATCTGTCTCGGCTGTTTAAAGATGGCGCTGAGTTGGTTGATGTGCTCAATTACACGAACTCCCAATGTCTTCAGGTCAGTGACGAAATCAATCGAAAGAAGGCTGATACTGACCCTAAACAGACATTTGTGTGTAGCTTTCAAGCCAAGAAACCACAGCCTCTTGTCTTTGTGCGCACGCTCTTACAGGCCTTCCTCTTCAACGAAATGGAGTTCCTGGGGTCCATGAGTATCCGCCAGATCATGGACGACGACTTCTCCATCGTAGCAATGCCGGCGAGTCCTAGGCTGGATCGTGCTAACGATGAAATCGAGGTCGTCTCAGACCCGCGCTTCGTCATGTCTCAGCAGATGGAACTCTTCAGACAGAGAGCCGCCCAGCCGTTCCTAGACGTGCTGCGAACGTTTTGTCAGAACAGATGTCGTGTGCGGCGCACTCTCTGTCACATCATCCGGGACTGGGAGAACCTCCAGGTCGACGCCGAAGAAATCGACCAGCTTATTCAGGTCAGAACTAATGAGCGTCCGGTGATGCAGGCATCCCCCGTGGATGGGAGTCCCATGGAAACATACTCCCTCCCTCTGTCCTCCTGGACGTATCTGTACAAGCTGCGGCTGATGGAATGGATCGTCCAGCTGGGCTTCGAGCTCGAGGTCTACCAGCCCGACGAGTTCGCAGGCATGTATTGGTACCTCAACTACCTTGCCAAGTGGAGAGTCCAGCACACGGAGAGGATCAAGACCTTTATCATACGGAGGGTGGAGGAGTCGCGCCATCCATCCCGGGCGCCAAATCCAGCCGTCGACCGCCAACTGGACCGGTCTCTAGCATTTATCCGGCTCTCGCTGCTGGATGCCGCAGTGACATGGGAGCTGTCAGATGCCTTGTCCTGCCTCTACACCGTCCTGGCCCGACTTGATCTCGTCAAGACTCCCCCCAGACCCTATGCCAACGACGAGCTACGTTATGAGTTGCGCATGCGGCCTTTTGCGCCCATCGGCCTCCCAGTCCTCCCCACATTTGATGACTTTACCACTGGGACTACACAACCAGATGTGTCCACGCCTGAGATCTTGGAGTACGCGGAGAGGGCTCTCGCGGGAGCGATACGAGGGTTCAAAACCTTTAGCAGCAACTTTACGGCTGAGGATGCCTTCTCTGTTGGCTCGCATGAGCGCTGGTCAACGTCCATGAAGAACGGACTCAAATCTTGCTTCGCGACAGGGATTGCGATTATCGCTGTGCAGAAGGCGTTACAGCAGTCACTGAAGACTGGGGAGTTAAAGATTAAGGCCGAGGTTCCGACACCGGATAAGTGTTATCACAACTGGTGGGTCGTGCCCAAGATCACACCCGTCCAGTAGAAGTTGCCTGGGGAATTTGAATGGTCTTGATACATAGAGTGTGTTCATAACGTGCATACAATAGACGATATGGGTTTCCAAATGACGTGCTATCCTCCCCCTAGATGTTGATATTGTCTCTATAACCTCGAATCCATGTACAATACATGGCGTACCTCGCCGTCCACAAAACTTGGAGAACTCCTCCTCTTTCATACTGCATATCACACTGGCAGTGGGAGGACTGCCGAGACTTCTCATCGGAAGGCGCAGTAACCTTCGATGCCGTGTCTAGTTATCAGGGGTTTGGGTATACAAGCCGCAACTATGCAGCGAGCGCCTTGCGAGCGCCAGCGAGCCTAAGCTTAACGGTCTTCTCATAGAGCGCATCCTTGAACGCGAAGAGCAGGGCCGCAGTCAGCACACTCTGGGTGACCTTGGGTCCAATGCCTATCAACTGTGTCAGCGCATCGCTGGGGATAAGTGAGAACACGGGAAAATACCTTTGTAGAGACCAGCATAGCCTTCCTCTCGCACAACGCGACTAAGAGCCTTGAACATGCCCTCCTTTCGGTCGGTTTGGACATGCATCTGACTCTTGACGGTGATGTAGGGATAGCTCACAGTTGTAGCGAAGAGCTTACCCAAGGCGCCTAGCAAGAAGGCAATACCAGGAGTGACCTTGCGCTTCTTCTCAACCGTGTTCTTCATCTGCTCGAACAGGGTGTATTGGAGAATGGGGTTGATGACGAGGACCAGCGCTGGGATGACGCCGGAGAAGAGAGCCTGGGGGCCCTCGTTCTTGAGCAGCGACATCAGAGTGCCAATGGTGCTGGGGGCCTTGACGGGCTTTGCGACCTCCCCGGCCTCGACATCGGCCTCCTTGTCGCGCTTGCGGGTGGTGATTCGGGTGTTGACGACCCAGATAGGGTTGGTGATGATGACAGTGGCCGACCCAGCGATTGCGCCGGCGATCATGGACTCGACGGTGGTGAGCTTCTTGTTGGCGCGACCGGCCTTGAAAGCCGCCTTTTCGAAGAAGGCGCGGGTGTATTCGTACCAGTAGTAGTAAACGAAGTTGGTGATGCTGATGCCGAACAAGGCCGAGTTGATCCCGGAATAAAGTCCCGAGACGCCCTCGCGCGCGACAATGTTCTGGACGGCCTCGATGAACTTGCTCTCAGCCTTTTTGGACTCGACCTGTGCGCGGGTTGAGAGGGTGATGAGAGGATATCTGGATATTGTGTTAACGCAGTTGCGACGGGGGAAAGCAGCAGTTCGTACGTCAGGATCATGGACAAGATACCGCCGCCGGCGCCAGCCAGGGCGTGAGCGACATTGTCGTTCTGGGGAATGGGGGTCTTGGAAGCCATAACGAGGTTGATGGGGCGGCTTCTCGGAGAAATATAAGCGAGGAGGAGAAGGGATTAAAAGATGGACTCGGAACGGGGTGTAGAAAGGGAGCCGAGGATGACGTCGCAGCTGAAGTCGTAGTCGCAGTCGCAGCTGAAGTCGTAGTCGCAGTCGCAGTTTCAGTTGCAGTTGCAGAAAGCAAGACAAGGCGCAAAGAAGGAGCAGGGTGGAAAAGTTGCCGGGTATGGATGGAGAAGGAGTGATCGCGGGGCCGTTCTAGGTCCAAACTAAGGTGCTGCGTAGGCCCAGGTCAGACGTCGATGCTGCAGCTTTAAGTTCATCTCAGAAGTGCTGTCACGGACGCGAATGCACCAAAAGCGCCCAAAAGAGCCGAGGTCGCGGACCCTGTTTCCGATGCCGAAGCGTTGGGCAAGTTGGATGCGCGCCGCCTGCCATTCCAGGCTGGTACAGGACTGTCTTGAGGCGCTTTGCCGCATGTGACGTGGTGGGGGTAAGCGATTTGCCGGGGCCGAGTGCACGGGCCACTACAAGTCCCCGGATTCTTTTGCCCAAACAGGAAAACACAGTCAAGTCAACCAAAACCACGCCACCGGGATGATGGAGAAACAGATGTTGCGGACACGCCCTCCGCTAGTCCCCTTCCGGGCCCAAGTAAACAAATCCACACCGGTTGGCTAAGGTATCCTTGCATACACGCTTCGACAAAGCCATGGGCTTCCGGCAACGTGCGCCTTCTATGTCTAACATTCTCTACACCACCGCGCAAGCGCTTGTCAATGTCACGCCGCGGAAAACACGGTGCTAATCCCGCATCCTACAGCATCCGCTGGCATAGCTACGCCGACGTGAACACGCCCAGTGCGGACATCATGTCGTCGCCGGATCCTCTCAACGACTCCGACGAAGAGGCTATCATCGAACCCTCATCGGCGCATCGCGCAACAAGGAGCGTGACGCGGAGCCTCCGATCCGATCGGTACTTTGCGAGAGACACCTCGCCCCGGAAGCAAATGTTCGAGCTCGAGGTTGGCGACAACAGATCGCCACAGAAGTTGCTAGTCACGGTCGAGACGGAGGGCGCGACCGCGATCGTTCCCGACGGCGGAGCCCGACGGAAATTATTTCAATCATCTAGTCCTCTGAACATGATTCGCCAACGTGAGCGGGCCACGACGACGACTGTTCCGCTGAAGGAGACGATCGAGGAGGAACTCGCGGATCCGAACGCGACTCCCAAACGGCGGGGTCGACCGCGCAAATCCAATGGGACACCGATCCCTGGTGCAGGAATGAAGAGGAGGGCCGGTACCCCCATTAAGAGGACACCGCGTCGACCGCGGATGACGAAACCAGCTGATCTAGACGGCGAACTTGATCTTGGACTACCGGAACCACAGCCTGAACCACAACCCGAACCGCAACCCGAACCACAACCCACACCGAAATCTGCGAGACGGGGTAGACCCCCAAAGAACCGCATTACCGAGCTAGACGACGGACTTGAGCTTGGACAACCCGAAGTACAACCTACACCGAAGTCCCCGAGAAGGGGCAGGCCTCCCAAAAACCGCGCCACTGAGTCAAGCGATGGACCTGGACAACCTGAAGCACAACCAACACCAAAATCCAAGAGACGCGGTAGACCCCCTAAGAACCGTACCGCCGAGCCTTCTAGCGAGCCAGGCATTGAGTCATCACGTGGGATTACTTCCACAACGAGAGGAAGAGGACGACAAGCTGTTATTCCCGAGGAATTGATGGAGATGACCAATGAAGCCGTGGAATTTGCTCCGAACGATGATATTGAGCCTCAAGAAGACAATGAGGTGACTCTGGTTATAGCTCCTTCGGAAACAGGCGCGTCGGAAGGACCCATTGCGGTGGCTGCCGAACCCGCATCAGAAGCCGACTCTGATATTTGGATGGCAACATTGGACGACGAACCCACTCCCCGGGCTGCCAATCGAACAGCCCAATCGGCGCCAGCTGCATCCTCCGAGCCTGAAGCCGATACGTCTCAGGCAGGGGACTACGGGTACCTCGCGCCTGCTGCAAGCGACATCTCGTCAGATGACGAGCCCCCGAGTGAATCGGGACCGAGGGGCAACGACACCATTGCACAGGGTGAAGACTTCAGCATGATATTCATGGATTCTCTGCCCTCGATCCAAGAATTGCGCAGTTCTGTTCGCATGCCAGTCGAAAACGACTACGGCGAAGAAACCAGTCTCATCATCAACAACACTTTGGAATCACTACGACAATCACTGCAAAAAAGAGACGAGTCGGATATGAACATGGAGGCTGCCGACGTGGAGCCTGCGGAGGCACCTGAGCAGTTTTCTCCTGCACTCATCGAAACTACACCGGCAAAGCCACGGCAGCCCAGCATCCGACCGCCCATGACGTTTTCACCAAATCGAAACTTGTCTCCTAGATGGCTCCGAAGTCCCGGAAGAGGAAACAGTTCTCCTCTACGACATCAGGTTCTCAAGTTCAAAGCGAGACAGACTGACGACAATGCCCAGAATGTCGTAGAGGGGGCCATTGAGAGGCAGGAGGTCCCAAGCCCTGAGCAACGAATGGCACCTGGCCACTTGAACGAGGGCGAATCCAACATGTATGACGACTCATTCTCGGAAATTCCTCAGGATGTGCTTCAGGCTGCCACTCCACGACGCCCCCAGACAACAACTAGAAATGAGGATCTCATGGATGAGGAGCCCTTGGAGGAGGAGCCCTTGGAACAAGAAGTCCTGCCAGAACAGCCCTTCCAAGAACAACCCCTCCAAGAACAATCCTTCCAAGAACAACCCTTCCAAGAAGAGCCCGTGGAAGAAGAGTACACGGAAGAAGACTATGTGGAAGAAGAGCACATGGAAGACGACTACGTGGAAGAAGAGCCCTTGCAAGAAGAGTATGTGGAACAGGAACGCATGGAAGAGGAGGGCACTGTGGAAAAAGAACCCATGGTAGATGAACCTACGGAAGAGGACCAAGAGATGGAAGACGAACAACCATCTCAGCACATCGAGGACCAGTCCGTGCCAGAAACTGCTTCAAATATGAGCATTATCTCCCGATCCGATGCGGGTCGGCTCCCCACCCCTGATGATACCCCTCCCCAAATCGAGGCTCAGGCTGAAGACCAAGGGAAGTCAACACAAACGTCTCAAGCGTCTCAAGCTTCCGTGGGAGTAGTTTCTCCGAAGACGTCATCCCCACTGGCTGTTTCCGCCAGACGATTCCAAGTCGTACCAGAGATTGTAGAGGAAATGGTTGATGACCTCGAGGAAGAATTGCCGAGGGTGTCAGAACCAGAGGCCTCGAAACTCTGGATTGACAGCCACAAACCTCGGCCTGAAGTGACCCCGGTCAATCAAATGACGTCCCCCCTCCAAGATCCTCAGTCGCTGGCACCCGAAACTGCACAAGAGAAGATCTCGCGACCTCTTTTGTCTCCCATTGTGCGGGCGGGTCGCGCGTTGCAAAGCGTGACTTCGGACCCTCCATCCCCTGAGCCACGCGAAAACCAGCTACGGAGCCCCTTCCGAAGCTCGGTTCCTAGAGAACTGGGACCACCCACTTTGGACACACAAACTATCCGACGAAAGAGTATGAGTCCAAGAAGACCGCTGAGCTTCCCACCTGCAAATTCGAACCCACCAGCTAGTCAACTGTACGAAGACCCCTTCGGCTCTGACTCGAGGCATACTGGTCAACTCAGCTTTATGGAGGCGCTTGAGAGAAGCACCGGAAACAGGCCATCACAGAGAACGCAGTCTTCACCTAGCGAGTCTCTGGCCAGCTCAATGCGCATAACCCCCCCAGATGACGTGGCGATGAGCTGGGTCGCTAATGAAGGGCCCATCAGCGCCAATCTGCGAGGGGATGTACCCCTCAAGGACTTTGCGCGATCAACAATCGCCAAAGTGGCAAATGACTCCATCTCTCAAGTACAGCATGATGAGGCAGTCGGGGAGGTTGACGATCTCTCTAGAGAACGTGATGACGACACGGATATTTGGGAGTTCGAGGCGGAGCGAACAACGCCTCGCACGACTCGCCAGCAGCCGTTCGGGAACAAGCGGCGTGCTTTGCCAAGTCCCTGGACGAAGGAAGACATACGAAGACCGCAGAGAGATGCTCCCCTAACTTCACAACGAGAGGAGGCGCCACCTGCCGAAGACCTTGCGCCTAACTCTGCGAGGACAGCGGAGGCTGCTCCAGAGGAGGCTCAGGCGGACGATTATTCATTACTCGCCCAGAGACAAGCTGCCAAACCGCCACAAGAGGCGCCGCAGTCGGTCAACAAAGCCAGCCGATTTGACCTCTCATCTTTCTTCTCGTCTCCAGCAGCAATTCCTGGCATGCTGGCTGAGAAATTCCTCCCAGCCAAGACAACACCAGGCCTTGGAGCAAGGCCGACGGAGCCAGAGCCGATTCGAGCGGCGCCTGCTCTACTTACTAGCTCCATGTTCCCTCAAGTTGCGCAGAAGGAGTTCCAGCCGCGGAACAGCCCTCGCAAAGACCTCTTCTCTCCTGCTAAAGTCGCCCAGAAGGAGTCCCAGCCGCGGAACAGTCCACGTAACGAGTCATTCTCCCCTCCTCGAGCAAGGGAACCGGAGCCAAGGCTGGAAGAGCAAGTCTCATCACCGCAGCAAGCACCCGAGGAGTCTGAGATGCCGTCCGTCGCCCAGAAGCAGAACTTTACCCCCAGGCCCAAGCAGCCTAGCACGGGCTTCTTCAAGTCCTCAACCCAGTCTGCTGCGCCTACTCCACCGCGAATGCAGCTGTCACACGCGGATATTCAGCGGTGGCAGCATGAGACCTCCGTGGCCAGTGAATCTCCTGAGGCGTCTGGGCCGCTTCTGCGACCTCTTCCCGCAAAGAATGCCTCGCCTAGCAAGTCGAGTCTGCGCTCACCTCTGAAGCCTCACACTCCCGGACGCGTGGTCGAGTTTACGAGCAGCGTCCTGTCTCCAGTGGAACAAGCAAAGGTCCGCCAGATGCGCCGACTCTCCAACTCGTCAGCATCGCAGCCCGCTCCTCCCCCACAGCGACCATCTCCCCAGACGGTCGACAAGGAGAACCACGACGCTACGGACATGGAGATGCCCGACGCGTCGCCCCTGGCCAAGACTCCACAGCCCGAGCCACTGTCGCAGTCCGTCTGGACCCGGCAGCACTGGCTCCTGCTGGACGAGCTGCTTCAGTTGCGGCGGGCGGGCCCGTACGAACTGAATCACGAGCGCCGCGCGGACAAATACCTCGGCAAGACGGTTAAGAGCCACGGCGAGGCTATGATGCTCGAGCGGTGGCACCTGGACTGCGTGGATGCCTTTAAGGCAGTTGTTGGCGGGTGGGACGAGGCTACGCTGGTCAAGAGGCTGTTCGCGTTGATCTTAGGAGAGGAGAGGAGGAGCAGAGGCTTCGTAGAGAAGCCTTCACGAGTTATGTTTCACTGACGTTAGGAAAAGTCGGTGTTTTTGGATTCATTGCGTAGGCGTTGTGTTGTTTTGAGATACCACGTCAGTATCATCTACATAGATCCCGTACTTTACTTGAATGTACTAGTTGGGAGACTTCCCTCATTCGTTCATGTGCCGCACCGCAAAGGGTAGTTGGCATCAACCAGAAACGACCAGCGGTGAAATGATTAGTGTAGACGAGTCCGTCCCTCTTGAAACGCCTAATCTACTGTGCCATATTACAATACACAATCCCCCGCTGTCATAATCCCCCCCGTCTATTCAAGCATAGAGGCCTGGTTTGTGTACAATACATCCACCACGCTGCTCAACTTATCAATCGTCGCCAGAGCCGCATCGTACGACTCGTCCCGGTGTGTCTCATCGAAGATGATGAGGCAGCCCGCACCCTGGTCCAATACACCAATGATGACCTTGTCGAGAATCATCTGGGACAGCTTCCGTTCCACCTGCTGGGTATCCAAACCAACCATCTTGGCGATGTGGTCAATCTCAACGCGCGAGAAGGGCTCGATGACCTTGATAAGGTTCTGCTCTAGCATGGCATCGTAGAGGCGGCGGAGATGGTTGCGGATGAAGGCATCGCTGCCGAGCTCGTAGCGGTACGAGGACAGGGCCCGTTCGTACTCCTCCAGCGATCGGTTCGAATGCGCACGGGCAATGGCCTTCATGGCCTCGAGGTTCTGGCCAGCGTACTTCAGCGCTTGCTTCGAGGTCATGAGCTGGTTGACGTCGTCGACAAGGTTCAGCATGATCTTGCAGAGGAGCATGTATTGCAGGGCAGCCTGAGCCTTAACGCTCTCATCTTGGGAGTGATATCCGTCGAGGGCCTCGATGAAATAAGAAAATGCAGTGTTGAAGTCCTTGTCCTCAGCATGGAGCATGCCACTCTGCATATCGAGGTTGGCCTGTAGCATCGGAGGAGTGTAGACGCTGGCGGCGCTGGTTCGTGCGCTGGTCAAGGCAGCGCGGGACTTGGGGATGTTGCCGAGGGCGTGGTAGACTCTCGACTCGAGCAACTGGACTTCGACGAGTCGCAGCTTGTCGTCGAGGCGCTTGAGCTCGCGGAGGAGGCCGTTGATGAGACCGAGGGCTTCATAATAGGCCTGCTTGGTCATCTGTAGGGCGACAAGGCGGACCTCGAGGTCCTGGCGCTGGAAGGCACGGCGCTCGGCGGTGGCCCATTCTATGCAGTCCTTGGTGACGGCGATCTCGGTCTCAGTGCTGTCGGGGATATCCTTGAAAAGGTCAAGCAGTTTGCGGACTACGTCACCGAGTTAGCGAGGAAGCCCGAAACCCGCGGGGCAAGCAGCCCAGGGTATAGAAACTCACCCAACTTTGACGACTTGGCCTTGGCAAAGGAAGAGAAGACCGATCGGCTCTCCTTGACTAGAGTTACTAGCTCCTGTGATTTCCTGCTCTGCCGTCAGCGGATTGACGCCATCTCTGGGGATGGCAGCGCGCACTTCTCGTCTCGGTACAGCTCGCCCAAGCTGATCAAAGCGGCCTCATATTCGCGAGTGGCAGCATCAGACGTCGCACTAGGTGCCTTGGTGGTGATTTCCTTGTAGATAGCCTCAGCCTTTCGGGGGTCTGTTTTGGCGAGCTTCTGGGCTTCCTGGACCCTCGCAGATTCGCCCGCCGCCATCGTGAAGGAGATCCTTGCGCGTGTTGTGAAAAGGGCGGTCGTGGGGGTTGGTGTATTTGCGTTACAGTCGTAGGGCGCGGGAAAGTTGTCGAGAATTGATGAGGGTGGAATGCGTCGTCGTGTTGTTGGAGTTGATTCGTTGGCGAGGCAGACGACAGCAAGCTCCAGCCTTCCCTCCAGGTTGCCAGCGCGCGACGTAGTCCATCGGAAAAACGGGGCCGGAACAGTAGATTCACAAGCACTGGTTGGATAAAACTCCCCGAGCAAGGGAAGCGGGCTATTGTTGATCCGCTTAGCTACGTACCAAGAGCTCCCCCAGCGGCCGTAGCCGGCGACCGTTCGTCATACCGACAGCTAAAATTTCAAAGACTCCAGAACCTTCGGGATACTCAAGCCACTTTTACCCCCCCAACAACCAGCGTCCACCACCACAATTTCCGTCCATTGTCCTCGGATCTCCTTCTCCCACGCTCCAATATTCTCACAGTCTTCAAAAATGTTCCGCCAGGTTATTTCTTCTTCTTCTCGCGCCCTGCGCGCCGCTCCCCGAGCCGCTGCTACCCGTCCCTTCATCCAATCGCAATTCCAAGCTGCCCCCGCCTTCACCTTACGAGTAGCCCAGCCGGCTACGTCGAGATGGTACAGCGATGCAAAGGAGTCTGAGGCCACCAAGACTGCTGAGGAGGTCAAGCCCGAGAACAAGGAGGCAGGCGCCGAGCCTGATGCCGTTGCCGAGCTGAAGAAGGCCCTCGAGACCAAGGATGCTGAGGTCCGGGACTGGAAGGTTCGTTTTAGTTCGCAAGCCCAATTGTCCCTCATATACTGACTATGAATGTTCAGGACAAGTGCCTCCGCACCGTCGCCGACTTCCGCAATCTCCAGGAGCGTACCACACGTGATGTCAAGACTGCCCGAGACTTCGCTATCCAGAAATTCGCCAAGGACCTCGTTGACAGCGTCGACAACCTCGACCGCGCCCTAACCATGGTCCCTACCGAAAAGCTGACCGCCGAGGACCGACCCGAGCATCTCCAGGATTTCGCCAACCTGTACGAGGGCCTCAAGATGACCGAGGGCATCCTTATGACCACCCTCAAGAAGCATGGCCTCGAGCGACTAAGCCCCGAGGGCGAGAAGTTCAACCCCAACGAGCAGGAGGCCACTTTCATGGCTCCCCAGGCCGACAAGGAGGACAACACCGTCTTCTTCGTCCAGCAGAAGGGCTTCAAGCTCAACGGCCGGGTGCTACGTGCTGCCAAGGTCGGTGTCGTCAAGAACAATTAAGCATATGTCTTTAAGCCATTATGGCGTGTAATACTACGGGGTATCGGTTGGCGTTGGCTTGAAATGTATACTGCTCCTCTCATGATGGTCGTTTCGTTGCATGGCGGTTACAATTACTTGGACAAAAAAGGTTAGGGATGGGAAACCTTATACACAATACATGTATAACATGCGAAAGTCGGGGCGGACAGGAAGCCGCTTCTAATATATGACCCTGAATGCTTCATGAACCATTCTTATTCCTTGGCCTCCTGGATGGGGGTGTTCTCCATGTTCATTACTGTATATTGGCTAGTGTATGAGCATCGATTTGAAGGCCTGGTATGTAACAATCCATGGCCTTCTGAGAGATCTTTAATATATACCTCATATTACCTACTAACCGCAAAAACAAACAGAATCTTAACATTATTCTTAGAGAGTAAATGCAATCAATAATCGAAAATGTGCACTAGTAGGAAACATCTATAGGTAATAAAGAAAGGGCATCAGGGAATACTAGAGTTTTCTTCAATAAATATAGGCTTCTTTAGTATAGAATGAAAAATACCATTAGTCTAATAAAGCTCTTAATACCATATCTAGTAGTACATAATAATAATACAATATAATATAAAGGCTAGCTAGAAGAAATTACCAACCATAATAACCTCTTGACTGGGCGTCTTTCGTGGGCTCTTCATTTCCTCAAGTTCCTCATTTCTCACAACTGTAAACACTCCTCCGGTCTTTGTCCCTGATTCACAACTGTGGCGCTGGAAAGCCAACTTTCTTTTTGCGAGGTGTCTGGGCAATGGCTCGGCGCCACTGTTCCCATCATCATACAGCAAAGCATCCAGCTCTGGGTTCCGAGTAGTGCGCAGAATAGTCGAAAAGGATGATCCAAATGATAGAGATGAAACCAAAATGCAGGCAAAGCCGACTATGACCACAATGGTAGTAATGAAAACACTCACCCCATACGCAATGAAGAGGTTGCGAGGTTTGTATACAAATGCGTTTTGTGGGGTCCGGATCTTAACTTCTCCTATAGAAGCTATAGTGTTGTTTTGACTTTGAAGTAAACCATTAGTATACATGTTAAAAGAATACTGTTACTTGAGTACATACAGGAAGAATGAATTGCTGAAAAGACTCAGTGTGGTGTTGGTAACGAGCTGTTCTAATGCCTCGCGCATGGTCATGTTGGCAAGGGTCTGTTCTTCTGATGGTACCTCGCCTGGTCCTCGCGAGACAACCGCCAGTCTCTTCATCTCCAGTGTTTGCATGAGAACGGTTGAAGTGATGTGGGTGCGTCTTGATTCAAAGAAGCCGTATTGCGAATACCTCAATGTTCCAATAAGGAGGTCGCCAAGAGCATCCAATATCGCGGTGTATGCAACCTGTGCGACAAGAAAAGGGTAGTTAAAGCTGGTTTGACTGGATGTGACACCATTGATCCTGGTAATATTTCGTACAACAATGTCCTGTTCATCGTTTTTGAAGACAAAGTCTACAACATAGGATGAATTGTAAAGACCGCATTCAATCGTTGTGTTTGCGATCGCTCCATAATTTGGCGAAATGACATACAATCTTGCGTGATCAACAGACGCTCGAGACGTGTCGTAGGTCAGTGCCTGCATCACAGTGTTCGAGTCCATGGTCGAGTTCAAACCGGAAATAGCTTCGAGGTCGACGTCGTACTCTCCATCCATACCATCGGCGCCATCCTCATCCTGGGGGACGAATGCAATATAGCTGAGTCGGTGGGCCTCGGAGAAGTCGCTGGAGTGGAGGACTCGCCTTGACAGCGCGGAATCTTTGCGAATGGGTTCGCAAGATAGAGAAGGTCCGTAAAACTTGACTGAGTACGAACAGTTGGAGAAGGGTGCTGGGATGTGTGAAATGGAGCCCTGTGAGACGACAGCTGCCATCAATCTCGCAATTGCATTGGATGGAGCTGCGTAACCAGCACCTCCGGCGTGTGCGAACTCGGCAAAAACCTTAGGAGAGGAGTAGTCGATGACTGGCAGTGGCATGCGCAGTGTCGATTCGTTGAGTTGCTGCGCTTGCTGGACAACGAGCGCCGAGGGCGTTACAATGGCAACCAAGGGAAGTAACCTAGAATATCTACTTAGCAGGGAGTATGAATGGCAGCGCATTCTCCTTACCACATGATGAAAGCAATAAGGACCAGGGCCGGGCAACGAATCCAGATTTCCCCGGTTGCAAACCCGTAGATGTTGTTGACGACACTAAACACAGCATCAATCCCGTTGAGTGATATCTCTTGGGACCTCAATGTGTGCCAGAGGAGTTGAGTATACGCTAAGCCAGCAGCAGCCGTCAGACAGGCCTTGACTAGAAAGGCCAGGCCGGTGCCGATGCGTATATTCCACACTTGCTGGTCTGAGCTGGTGACGATTTGCCCGTCAAGGGATGCATAGAAGAAGTGATGGGCAATAGCGAGCAAAGTGCCAAAGAAGACACTGCTAAGCATCAGCGTAGGAGTTACCCAGTGCGCCTGAAAGCGCGTTGTACTATTGGAGCTAGAATTAGAAGAGTGAGACATGTTTATGACGGTGTGGATAAATGTTGTTGTAATTGGCATTGGGTTGGAGGGTGGCATTGAAGATTGGGTTATGTTCCACTGGTGAGTTGATATAGCGGGAGATGCTTACTTTTTTATTCCTCTGCAGCCTAGTTATTGGAATGTTAGGTATTTTTAGAACCACAGCCGCAATAGACTGAAACATAATCATATATCTCTATTGGACTGTACTATGGTCGCTCCACTGTTTAAGGCGCCGGTGTCACTTCCACCCGACAGTTTGGTTCAGGCGCTTCGGCTTCGTAGCCGCTGCTCGGCGATAGGCTGTTTGATGCTCGAGTGGGGATAGAAGGATGAAGATGCAGTAATGGTTAGGCCAATTTCGTGGACTAGGATAGTAATTATGGGCCATCCACCCAGCGAGCGAAAGCCGAGATAAAAACAGTTGTGTGCAGTCAAATCACGGCACGCTGCCGGCGCTTAAGAACGAAAGTGATCTGCTTTATTGTTACGAGATAAGGACGATGGTCACATGGAGATTGTGATAAATTAGCTAAGCTCTAGAGCATACGGACCAAGGGAAGCTAAGCTCGGCTGGGCACGGAGACCAAGTTCTTAGGCTCGGAACAGTGGGCTGAATGAAGCTTAAGATACGCTAGGCCTAAGCTGTACATGTTGGAATCGCCAGTACGAAGGCTCAGGTGAGCATGAAAGATGTCGTTCCTCCGCTCACTCTTTTACGGAAGATAAGGCAAAAATATATGGAATTTCCTAGCATCCACTGTAGCAAATAACGTGACACATGATAAAACGGGTACCGTACAGATGGATTTCTATTCTGCAGCACTAGAATCCAAGCACTACATGTGTTGAATCTAGAAAGACAACATGTCTGGCTAGCATGCCCCAGCCTAGCTCTATCGAGCTTTATTCACTACCCCGTCACATTAAAAGAAGGAGTTGTCAGTAGCTTCAGCGGATTCCGCAACGTGCAGGAGCAAGTGCTGCAAGGTTCTCTCGACCTCGTCGATCTCAGAGATGCCGTCCACACCAACTCGTCGCGCCTCCTCTCTCATCTTTGCCTCCAACTCCTTTTCCTTTGTTAGCAGATTGGCAAGCTGGTTCGCCATCTCCCAAGACTCCTCGTGCTTCGCCTTGCCCTTCGCCTCAAGCTCCCGCAGGTGCTGGGAAACGTGTCTATAGATCTCCTCGCGCCGATGGTTGGCTTTGCTGGTCTTCATGTTGAGAATCGCGTTGACCGAGGTAGACACTCGCTCGAGCTGGGCTTCGCGGAGGCTAACGCGTTTCTCCGTGGCGGCGATGTTTTCAAATGCTTTCTTCTCGGCCTCGAGGCACTGGTGGAGACTGTCGTATCGCTGGGAAAGGACGGCTTCGGCTTCTCTGGGAGAGATCCCGTTGACTGCACGGGCATCATCGGCGTTGAGAGCAGCCAGGACCTCAGACTCAGCGGTGTCAGCTTCTATTGCGTAGGATATCTTTGCCAAAGACTTACATCTGTGTATGGCCTCAAGTCATAAGATGAATCGAGCTCGGTCTTCTTAGCCCCGGCTTGGTGATTGGAGGGGTCCTGAAGTTCGTTCTGGAGGCCGTGGTAAAGCGCAGTGGCATTTAACCGATCGGCGAGTTCGCGGTGCCACTCTGAAAGTCGGATTGGGACAGATTTTGCTAGACATAGTTAGCAAGAAAGCCAGCAGCACGCTTTAGAGAGCGTGAGTAAAGTTTGCCATACCACTGTATCCTGCCAAAACATATTCCAATGATTCTTCTCCAGCGTCTGACCTAAAATAACCATATGGTTGCATTGTAGGACTCCCCAATCGCTCTCTCTCTGAAGCCTTGAGCTCCTCAATCCGCTGATAATAGGTCTAGATAGCAAGCATTAGAGTTAGCCTCTGGAAATTGCTTGAAAAGGAGAATACTGACGTCTGGGATACCATCGGCGTCTGGCTTGTTCGAGTCCCATCTTTCACAACCCTCTGCCCACAGGCGGAAAGTGCAGGGCGAGATGCGTCCGTCTAAAGGGTCTCCCTCGTCGTCCGAGATGAAGAAATCGTCCGTCGAGCTATAGACTTCGTGTGGATTGATAGGCGGAGCCAGATCATGTCCATCCCCATCATCAGCCCAGGCCTCAACCCCTCTCTTCATCTCTTCAATGAACTCCTCAGATATCTCGATCGTTGGCTCCTCGTGATCTTCAGACTTGAACGTCGGTGGTGGTTTGATATGCTCGTAAGGGGGTCTAGGAACACTGAAAACATCTTTTCGACTCGATTCGTCTTGGAGAGGGGTTGGGTCGTAACTCAGTGGCTCCAGGTCGGCAATGATCCTGCATGAGAGTCGTAAGTAGCGGGTAAGAGAGAACAGCCCTAGTGGCCATTATACGTACGAGTCACAGGATCCAATATGCTCATCGCACTCCTCTGGCTTGTCGAAGGTCTTTCCACAGCGGTCCATCCAGACAAACATGTCTCGACCAGAATGTCTATAGGGCCCTCGCATGGCGGTGTAAGCCTTGAGAGTCGAGGTGGTGACTCGCCAGTTGTTTGTATGGCGCGAAGCCGTGCAGTCTGGAATCTCAGTAGGTTCTCTGTCATGCTTTGCAGAGATAAGATCGCTGATGTTCAGGCCCCAGACCCTATTTCTGATCGCATTGTCAACAAGGCTATTCGGTGGCATGTCGAACTCGACAAATGTATCTCGGCGAGGGTTCGAGGTGGAGAGCACATTTCCAAGTTCATTTGGCTCAGTCCCTTTGTTCTGGACTTGGTCCTGGGACGTGTCAGTGTTGATGCTCTCTGCCTCGGGAGCTGCTTGCTCAGAGATTTCGATGTGCTTGGTCTCGCAGTCAGAGGGCTGTTCATTCTAAGAATCGCCTCTCGCCTCCAGAACGTCCCCCTTCGCAGATTTCTCGTCTTCAAGGGAGCTGGCTTTCGAAGTTGATAGTTCGCTGTCGTTGTGGACGCTCAAGTCGACCGACTTGGCGTAGGATTCGAGCGCACTTGAGCCCTCAAAAATTTTATCCATAGTCTTCCGAGTCACATCTCGCATCAAAATCGTTTCAACGGGGCCAATAGCCAAAGGTAGCTTAGGCAACTCAGGCAGATCATCGTGCGCCTTAACTTCAGTTCGATCGATGATCTCAGATTTAGCGCGTCTGTGGACTCTCGTCGCAGAGTTGGGCTCGGCCTTGGGGGTCCAAGAGGACCGTTTCTCTTCCTCCTGTGGAGTAGATTTCGTCTTGGAACCGAAGAGACGCGATTCTGGTTCTACACGTTAGTCGTGTCAGGGTAAACAACAGGAAAGATCAACGTACCAGCAATCTTTGCCCAAGCCTTGGGCTTCAAGCTCGGCGTGAGACGATCTTGGGTTCATTAGCAACGCACTGTGACAGGAAGGCCCTGTGAACTGCTAGAGTGATTGGCGCTCATCCGGATCGTGACGTACTTCGAAGCTCAACCTTGGTCCACTTCATGACGAGTGACAGCCCAGGCTTGGACTCGGGATTCGTTTCCTGTGCTAACTCGCCGCCTTCGGGTGGTTAGACGGGTCTCGAGAGGAAGTCAACAATGTAGGAGAGAGGAACTCGCTGGCTGAAAAGATGTCGGATGCATTCTGTTCATCTCTCAATTTCGAAAGAACGCCCGACTTAATACTTCGGGTTCCTAGTGCGGCCGGGAATGAAGCTGATTTCTTCATGACGCCCTATTGTTCCGCTTGCAATCCATTCGGGTAGAACAATGACAATGAAGGAGAACGTTGCAATCGGGGAGAGGGGTGTCAACAAGATAGTGAGGTGGGATGTGTTGATTGGCGAAGAAGGCGGCCAACAGTAAGGAGGTGCGTTTACAAGGGGCACGCAGCTGGCAGAACAAGCCCGTTTAGTTTAATATGCTCACCCAAAACTCTGCACCGCTCTGGTTGGCAGGCGTCTACTTAAATAGCGTAGCAACGTAGTAACGTAGTAAGGAGCTCTAATAGTACAGACCAATTGTAGCGAACCCCTGCGTACTCGGGGTTGACCTCCCTCAAACTATAACACAATGATGCAAACCCCCAAAATCCTCACCTGCAGCTGCCCCACAGCACGCCCGTCGTACATATCCCTTTAAGTCACCCCCCAAAGTAGTCGCCTACTTCTTTGCTTTCCCCTTGGCTCCGGTGGCTTTCGCCTTTGCCCGGCCTTTCTTCGGCTTCTCATCGTCGTCGTCGTCTGCTGCAGCTGCCTTGGACTTCTTCGTGACCTTCTTTGCTTTGGGTTGTTTGATGTACTTATCCTTCTTCAAGTCCAGTTCTTCTTCATCTACCTCTGGGGCCTCGACAACGTCGCCCTCGTCTTCTTCCTCAATGGCCTCTTCCAGATCTGGCGCATCCTTCTTTGGCGCTTTGGGAGCAACCACATTCGAAGCTTTCATGAAGGGGATTGGATGGCTCATTGTGTTGTACCTGGGTTGGTTAGCTTCACTGGAGTTCATAACAAGTTCGAGTAGTCCACTTACGTTCGAGTAAAGGCAGCCTTTGTCTTCGTCTCAATCTTGACACGCTCTTCGTCCATTAGACCGACGCCAAGTTCCTGAATGGCATCAAAGTCTTCTCGGGTTAAGAAGTAGCTATCCATGAGATCAATGACCTCGCCGACGGAATCGTTGCCTTCGTGTTGCAGTCGATTGACCGTTTGGTTCCAGAGGAGAGGCATGTACTGCTGCCGAATCTCATTGTGGTCCCCGGATGACCGAAGGCGCATATGGGAATGGATCTCGCGGATGTACCTACCCAGCTTGCTAGTTTTGCTGTTGTTGCCAAGCCAGGACGTAAAGTTGGAGCCCATAAGTTGGCCAGCGATGAAACTAGCAGGTCGAACTGTGCTGAAGATGGCATGGGCTGGCATCAGGCTCCATTGCTGTTGAGGCCCGTGGATCATACGGTCGACCAAGTCTCCGTCGCTGATGCTCTCTGCTGCGTTGTCAAAGAGCTCAAGAGCTTTGAGATTATGCTCTCGCGGAGTGTATCCTTTGCCGTTCAGGGCCATGGGCTTCGTTCGGAGGTAATTCTCCTGAATCATGAGGAAGCTGAACTCGTGGTCATTGAAGTAAAGCTCTATCTTGTCATTCAACGTAGACTTGCTGCCAGGAGTAAACAGCCCACCAGCCAGCATCTTTTGACAGATATCCCAGGGCTTGAGGACAACATGTTTCTCCCATGCCTTGGACATGGCCTTGGTTTGGTCAAAGCTCATGCTGGTTTGGTCAAGTTTGGCTGTCGAGATCATATTGATGATCTGACGAATGTCCTTGTTACTCCCTTCAATAAGGGCGTCAACCACAGCGGGAGGTAATCGCAAACCCTCCCTGTGACAGATAGTCATGATGCGAGATCGAACTTGATCAACCGTTGGACGGTTGAATCGGATATCGAAAGCCACATGATCGAAAGGCTTCATCTTGGGTAGCTTTCGCTCGTTGCAAATGAGAATGAGGGGAACCTCGGTCTTCTTGCAAAACTTTGCCAACGCACCAACACCTCCACGGTCTCCGCCAGACATGCCATCCACCTCATCCATAATGAGGACAATCTTCTTCTTGGTTGCGTCAACATCCTTGCCATCGCCTGCGAAGTATCCGCGAAGCGATGTGTTGTTCATGACGTCGCTGACTCCAGCTTCAACAAGTCTCTTGCTTCTGGAGTCGCTGGCATTGCTCTCCAAGACGTCAAACCCCTCTAGCTTTGCAGCTAGATGCGCAGCCGTCGTCTTTCCAATCCCAGGGGGGCCAGAGATGATGATGGCACGTTCGCCGCCCAGTCCGTCAGCGCCGCGGCGTTGAAAATCGTACTTCTTTGCTTTCGCCCAGTTTTTGAGCCAGGTTTGGATCTTTTCGACTTGAGCCTTGTTGCCACAGATATGGTTAAGTTGAGTTGGGGCGTATTTTGATGTCAGTAGCTGAACGGGTGCTGGAGTTGCAGGCGCTTTCGCAACTGAGGTACCTCGAGATGCAGCTGCCTTCCGGGCAGCCTTCTCGGCCTCGACCTTCCGAGCCTTCTCTTCTGCCTCCATCTCGGCAACTTGCTTTTTCACTTTATCCTCATCGGCCTTCTTTTTTTCCTGGGCCTTCTGAGCTCCCTTGCCACCACCACCGTAGGCTGGTAACTTGCGTATTAGATCAAATAGTCCGTTTTCATCAATGGTCTTGATTCCGTGAGACTTGATCTTCGCCAGTTTGCTGGGCCCAGCGTCTTCTCCAAGTACGACAAAGCTGGTCTTGCTGCTGGGTTGTCCAGTGACCTTTCCGCCATATCTTTTGACAAGAGCTTGACCCTCATCTCGACCGATTGCTTGTAAAACACCCGTGAAGACAAATGTGAGTCCGGTCAGGCATTCCTCCTCACCTTCTGGAAGTTCAACTGACATCTGAGGCTGAGCCGACGCATTGCCGCCTCCAGCGACGGTCTTCTTCCAGTCGAACTTGGCATTCGGATCTTTTGGCGGAGGCGTTGGAGGCCGTACTGTTGCGACGCTGTTGAGAATATCCTGGATTTCGGCATCTTCGGGTTTGTCGTCGGCCTTCTTGGCTCGTGGTGCCCGAGGCTTGGTGGCGGGTTTCTTCCGGGGTGCTTCCTCCTCAGACTCTTCGGAGTCATCAACGGGGGATTTCCTCTTCGTCCTGGCCAACGCAGCTTTGGAGGGCTTCACATCATCGTCGGCAGTGTCCTTGCTGTTGGAGAGGCGTCCGCGGCCAGCCACACGCTTAGGCTTGGGAAGAACATCATCTTCCGACTCGTCGTCAACATAATCGTCGTTCTTCCGCTTACTTCGCGCCTTAGTGTCCGCAGCGAAGATGTCTTCATCGTCCTCATCTCCATCGTCCATGAATGCATCGGCGTCCTCATCCACAGGCTGAGTGTATGAAGCTGTCACCTTCCGTTTAGCGGGTGCTGTTCCATTTTTGGCAGGGGCAGCTGGTTTCGGCGTCGGTTTCGGGGCTGCCTGCTTGCCTCGGGGGCTCGACCGAACTGGAACCTCGGATTTGATTTCGGGCTTCCTTGGAGTGGCAGATTTTGGGGGTTTGCTGTTTTTGGCCGAAGCGAAGTAGTCGTCGGCAGAAATTGCTACGCCCTTCGGCTGGTCATCCCTGGGATATGTGTCAGAGTGAAAGCTGCAGGCGCATCGTGGATATCACCAACGTAGACTTTTTCTTGGGCGCCGGCTTGGCTGCTGGCTTTTTCTGTCTGCGACAATCGTTAGATTTGATCGGAGCATGGCTACAGAGCGAAGTCATACTCAACAACCTCATCTTCATCTTCGCTGTCTTCGATCACCTTGCGACCTTCTGTTGCTAGTCAGCCAAGGCCCGGGATATCAACGTAAAGGAACGTACTTGTCCGCTTGCTCTTGGCGGGCGGTTCCTGTGCCTTCGGCTTGGGAGGGGCGGCACCACCCTTGGGTGCAAAAAAGGATCGAATGTCAGGCATATTGATGGCAATTAGTTCCAACAAATCTCAACACTGCACGGACGTTGAGCGCCTTATAAACGCATTGCAGAGGGTTGCCTGGTGGGAGCGTGGTTGCGTGAAGTGCGTGAAGTTGCTTCACCCTGGCGAAGCAGCCTAGAATTCATGGGCTTGGTGACGTGCACGTTCGCTCCTGTCAGACGCGAAGCTGACGCGAGGTCCGTGACTTGCTAAATTGGTCCGGTACTGTGGGCCTTAGCTTTCAGGCCGCCACATGTGACCTCGAACTTCGGGAAGATTTTCTGGAGCTATATCGTCCGACGCACGAGGCAGCTCCAAGACGTCAATCCGCCGCCGCAATGAAGCCCGCCAACTCATCAGCATTGCTCAATGCCTTCCAGGGCTTGAGTATGTGCGCATCCTCGCCCTTGCGGCAATTCAGGGGCCCCGTTCATCAACATGCGAAGACGCTCGATGCGACCCGACGACTCCAGAATGTGCGGGCCTTCTCGACGACCTCCGCGATGCTGGGCAATTGGCTCGAGCCCAACCTGAACCGAAAGAAGAAGATGGCCAAGGGTCGCCCTCGCGTGGCGACTGGAGGTTCGGTTAAGGGAACGACTGTGATCTGGGGCGAGTACGGTATCCGGATGACGGATCACCACCGGAGAATTAGCGCCAAGCATTTAAAGGTGGCAGAGGACACCATCAAAACGCGACTCCGTGGTCAGAAGTACCGACTCTACAAGCGAAAGTGCTGTAACGTTGGTGTCTACGTCAGCGGTAACGATGTGAGAACGATCGCACATGTACTACAGGAACACCATACTCATAGCTTCACAGATGCGTATGGGTAAGGGAAAGGGTAACTTCGATCATTGGGCGACCAGAATCGCCGTGAGCCAGGTCTTGTTTGAACTCAGGGGGCGAATCCACGAGCAAGTCGTTCGGGATGCCTTCCGGTTGGCCGGTAACAAGCTGCCAGGTAAGCACTTCAAGTCCTCTCGAAACTGGATGTCCCTAACATTATGCAGGCCAGTGGGAGTTTGTGAAGAGGGGTGATGCTCCTATGGTTGGAATCACCAAGCTAGAGGATGGCGTGACTTTGGAGGACTTGAAGAGACCGCGAAGACAGATTGCCCCCGTCAAGCTGTTGCAGGAAGCCGCTCCAAACCCGGAGGCTAAGGCAGCCGAGAACACATCTGCTGTGTCTCCCCAGCTCTAGAAATCTAGAAGAATGAGCGGCGAGAGTCATTGACGCCATGTACATTAAGAGGTGTAGAGAATTTGCTGTAAACATGTACGAATACTACATCCAAAGCTGTCGATCAAGGTATTCCAACAACCTATCGCATGCAACCAAGGATTGTGCCCGGCGAAGGAGAGCCCATCTTTACCATGATATTCTTTCCAACCAGCACGGTGTTCCTTTAATCAATTTATACTCGGCATTAAATAAGTATTGCGCGAGTCCTGGAGCAATTGGCACCCAAGGAATTCGTTGGTACTTCGCAGTGTTCGCACTTGCTGCCTTGGTGTCTCGGTCAGCCAGCCAACCGCTGCAGGTGGTAAAGGTGGGGCACAGGCCAACGTGGAGGTCAGCCAGAATCACTTAACGCGACGACGCGTCTCTCTCATCAAAAAAGCTGTGACCTTCACAATTCCTCCAGCAACATCACCACAGCTCCCACCATGGCACTCATTGTCGATAAGCACCGGCCGAGGTCGCTCGATGCCCTGACATATCACCATCAGTTGTCGGAGCGACTCCAGTCCCTCGTACGCACCCCAATCACAGCTCAACAATGGAAAAGTCCGCTGACCCAGGCTGTAGGCACAAAGTGGCGACTTCCCTCATCTCCTCGTATACGGACCGTCAGGCGCTGGCAAGAAGACCCGAATAGTGGCAACACTCAAGGAGCTCTATGGACCTGGTGTGGAAAAGATCAAGATCGATGCCCGCGTGTTTCAGACCTCGAGCAATCGAAAACTCGAGTTCAACATCGTGGCCTCCATCTATCACCTTGAGATCACACCATCGGACGTGGGCAACTACGACAGAGTCGTTGTCCAGGACTTGCTCAAGGAGGTTGCACAGACACAACAGGTTGATCAGTCGGCAAAGCAAAAATTCAAGGTTGTTGTCATCAATGAGGCTGACCACCTGACCCGAGATGCGCAAGCGGCGCTGCGACGAACGATGGAAAAATACTCACCAAACCTACGTCTGATTCTCTTGGCGAACTCGACTGCCAATATTATTGCACCGATTCGCTCAAGAACACTGCTGGTCAGGGTGGCAGCGCCGACCCATGAGGAAATCTGTGACGTTTTGGCTGTGTCCGCCAAGAAGGAGGGTTGGCCGACTGTGAATGGTCTTCACCAAAGAATAGCGGTGGAGAGCGGACGAAATTTGCGGCGAGCATTGCTCATGTACGAAGCCGTGCATGCACAGAAGTAAGGACCCTCATGGATTGACCGAGGATAAAGAGGAGCACTAACATCACCCGCAGCGAGACAGTTACAGACAGCACGCCCATCCCCCCGGCGGATTGGGAGGCACTAATCGGACAGATTGCGAAGGAGATATTGGAGGAGCACACACCAGCCAGGATCCTACAGGTGCGGGCGAAGCTGTACGACCTGTTGACACACTGCATCCCCCCCACCACAATCCTCAAAACCTTGGCGTTCAAGTTGATTTCTCTCATTGACGATGGCCTGAAGGGTGAGGTGATTCAATGGGCTGCCTTCTACGAGCACCGGATCAAGACCGGGACCAAGGTCATCTTCCACCTGGAGGCGTTTGTGGCAAAGTTCATGAGAATCCTCGAGATGTATCTGATGAGCATGGACATGTAAGAACTGCTGGGGCGTGCGGACGGCGTTGGGGTAAGGTCTAGGTAGCAAGGATTATGCGATTGAATTTTACGATCGTGGTTACAGTGTCCAATGGTTCCCCATGAACCTTTCACAGTGATTGTCTGGCCTCGTGCCCCGCCCTGTCGCCAGGGAAGAAAATTCTGCTCGAGAAATGGCCTGATGAAGGGGGAGGAATCTCGGGGTTGGCATGAGGGGGTATTGCCAATCCCTGATACAGGCGCTGTACGTAGCACGGGATGGAGGAACCCAGAGATCTGGGGACGGAGGGGTAGAGTGCGAGTGGGGAATGGGGAAATGGGGAAATGGAGCCATGTGCAGTGGGAAGACGGGAGAGTCGGAGGCGCCTCACGAACTAGGTCGCATGGACGGAAGGCTGGGCTTTTGTCCCTGTGTTGGGGATTTACGGAGATTTGACTACTGTACCGGCACTTCGAAGGTCTATAACTCCCCGGCATGATCTTGAGTGATGTTTCTTGATGAGCCCTGAGCACAACGGAGGCCAAGGGGCGGAACGTTTGTAAACGCAACCTCTCTAGTGGACGGATGTTGCCTCAAAGCCCGATGTTCATGGGGAAGCCGGAGAGACGGGAAGGACGTCATAAGTTGGCCATGGCGCGCATGCCTATCGTAGGCAACGGGGGAACCAGACAAGCATTGATGGTTCGGACCCAACCTCCGAGTGATTCCCGTGTGTGAGTGTCACCGAACCCCTCATTGTCCTCTGTCTCCTGGAGGGGCATGAGGATGGGAGGGTACGAATGGAGGGGTGTGGGTGGCGATAGTAGAGGGGAAGTCGATGAGGGGGGTCTAAGTTCTATGGATATGAATGCGAGGTGACGCAGTAGGTCGTAAGGAATAGCCGCGGAAGTTGAGAGCCGGCTGGATGGAGAAGAAATTTGGGTTGAAGGCTGGTTCAAGCGACAACAGAGGGAGGAGAGAAAGAGGAAGGATGGTCGCCCCCAGCTTGATCAGCCCGTCGTTTCCGTTGCGTGCGTTGCGTTAGTGATGAACATCTCGGTCGAGTCCCGAAGGCGGCCATACGGACGGTTCTCGCACACAGTCACAAGGCACAAGCCACGCCAAGGGCCTAGTGACATCCGTCTTGGGATACAATCGTGGCGCGAGCACCACCCCTGGACGCAGCTCGCGTGGCTTCGGTTCGAGATGGGCTTTCGTCCGGGCCGTTGGGGCAGGCCCGGCCTGGGAGCAAGGATGCCGATGGAGTCTCGAGGGTCAAAGGACGGGTTGGGGAGCATGGAGCATGGGCGGCGTGCGTGTCTGTGTGGGAGGTCCTGTTTCGGGTTAGTTCGCTCAAGCTGTGAGAGCCCAGGCCGAACTAGCGGCGAGATGGGTCCGTCAACTGGAGGTCCGCTGTGTGTGCTTGCAGTGTTCGCTGCAAACTCGGCATTTGAAGAGCCCCATTTGTTGTGTTTTTGAAACACGAAGGTTTGGAGGGGATCAGATAGCAACGACATCAGCGGCGTCAAGCGGTACACGGATATAGCGAGGAGGAAGCCATACATGGACTGTGGACTGATGAACAATAACCAAAGAAGATTGAGGTTTAGATGCATTCGGATTCCAGACGGCAATTGAGCGGTGGGCGGGCAAGGAAGAGAGGTTACAAGTACTCAGAGATACTTGGGCGTCCGCTAGATGGAGGTACCGTCACAACTTGGACTCTCCCCTGGTCAGTTCCTCTCCGAACTGTCTGGGGGACTTTGTTGAGAAGGGTGTGGGATGGGAGCCGTCGGAGGAGGACGGCAGGGAGCCAGGTACCTATTTACGCCACCAGCCGCAGCCAGTCGAGATGTGGCAGGGCCATGGGCCACTATGAGGACCCGGCGCGCCGTGGGAATGGAAGATTTGCCTTGCTTCGGCCAATGAGAAACGCCACAGTATGACCCCGAAGATTTGAATGCGGGGGGAGGACTTCGAGCGGATGAGGGGCAGCCGTCACCCAGCCATGATGAAGCCTGGAAGCCATTGGATAGCTACAAGTGTAAGTAGGCATTTGGCCCTACAGGGAAGAGACATGGCCAAGTATGGAGGCCACGGCAACCTGCATGTCTTCGCCGTGGACCGTGGTGCACGTTGCAAGTCGCACGGCACCTGGCACCTTGCACCTTGCGACTTCACGCCGCAGCCCCTCCCACGCCGCAGCCCCGGTCTCGCAGCCCATCCCACGTCCCGGTGGGGGGAGTCACTCCCACCGTCCCAGGCCCGGATCACAAGCCAGGATTCCACAGCCCTCCAAGCAGCCTCGAAGAAACTTCCCACAATAGAGCACCGCTGTCGGCGGCTTGATTGTCTGCCAGGCCATGTGTCGGACCCTCCGCATCCGGCCCATATCACTGCCCGCTAGTCGACTCATTACTACTACTAATCACCTAAGGTAACAATAAGGTAACTAAGTCAACTCACTGTCCTAGATAGGAAACGGTATCAACTCGTCCTCTTCTCCAGCTTCGCTTTCTCTCCTTTGAGCTTCTCGGCTCTCACACCTGTCTCGTTGCCCCTCCGATCAGCTAGGATTGATCACATTGGGCCCTGGTCAACCCATGACAACACCGACTTGTACTTTGTACTTGTGGATGATTTGCCTGCTGCGCACGAGAAAGAAAAGGCCCACGCTATTTTTCCCTTCGTGAGCGGACCGGGTCCATCTAATTACCATACAAGTCTGAAGACTGGAGTCAGGAACGAACCCATATCTATTAAGTGCCGCATGCAAGACCTAGTACTACTGCATCAACGAATGTGGGCGTGGCTCAAAGAGTACAACCGGGAGTCGAAATCTTGAGAGGGCAACGAAACCCATCTTTCAGAGGGATGCCGTTCATGGGATTTAATGGTGATGATCGGCGTACGATAACAGTCGCTTACTATGTACGTACACGGAGAGTTCCATCTGTGGGAAGCGCAGAAAGATAGGGCGCGACAGCCTCAGCCTGCCAAGGGTTCGACTAGATTTGCCGAGCGCCATCCACGTTGACGGGACGAACCCAGTAACGGACGGCGGCTCCGTCAGCATCCCAAATCGCGTCTTTGTGGGTGGGCTTGGCTGGCCATGACATGGGCCGGCACGGGGCTCCACACGCCGAAGGAACACAACAAACATGGAAGCTGTTGAATAGGAACACAGGGGGACAGGAGGGCAGGCATCAGCAACACATGGGTCAAGGGAAAGCAAATCAGGACCCAGGGAATGGCCTACGGTAGTTGGGTAGAGTCTAGGTACTTTGTGCGGACGGTGAGTCTCGCGGATGAAGACGGCGAATTGTCGTCATGAGCCGGATAGACATCAGACCGGGTCATGGGTGTCGAGGGACGGCATCAACCCGAAAAAGCGAATCACAGGCAACCCAGAGGGAGAGGGAGAATGGAGCCATCCGTCCATCGCTGGGCCTCGGGCGTAGGGGTGCCACGGCCTTTGGCCAGGACACACGGGCAAGGGAGCATGGAAGCGGGAGGCGTGGAGGCATGGGGGCATGGAGGTTGGATGGGCTGCCGGCAATGGGCTCTCGGTGCAGATGGCGCACAGCCAGCCTTGCTGCCAGCGCCCCTCACCCCTGGACAGCGCCTGGACAGCGCCTGGAAGGCCGGATCCGAGCCCTGTCTTGTACGCGGGCGACTGCTCGGGACCTGGCTTCGGGGGAAAGGATCGAGGCCGTCCAGAGCCGCCTATGCTGGGAAGACCCCCCCGGTTCGCCGGGTCCCGGTCGCCGGTGGTGCAGGTACCGCCCGCTACGTACAGCCATCTTTACCGGACGTACCTCAAGGCCTGCCCATGGCGATGTGCCCAATTTTACCATAAAGAATCGCGGGTCCCCAGCTCCCCGCAGACTCACTCATCAGACTCACTTCTTCTTCGTCCCAATCTCTTCCTCCTTTATCATCCCTTCTCCTCCCTACGCCTTCCTCCTCGTCCTCGACTCTTACTCTCAACCTCCGTCTCCTCCCCCCCTCTGTGCCAGTACAATCCCGAACGGCGCAAACCACCCGCGGCCCCTCCCGACGAGCATAACCGACAGCTGTGAGCACTGCCTAAAAGAGCAGTTCCAGCGCAAGCTCCACGGTCACGCTACCCCGCATCGACGTCGCAGCCGCATCGCATCCGCATCCGCAGTCGCATCCCAACGAAAAAAAAATTACCCATTTCGTTCCCCAACGAGACAATGGTCGAATTCGAGCAGCTCCAGGCCCCTGTGGCCCCTGAGTTTGCTCCTGCCCCGGTGGCTGTCGAGTCGGTTCCCATTGCCGCTCCCGTAGCCGCAGCCGCCGAGCCTGCGATCCCTGAGCCAGTGATTGCTGCTAAGCCCGAGGTTCCCGCTGAGCCCGTGGTTGCTGCCGAGTCAGCGCCTGCTACTGAGCCCGTAGCAGCTACTGAGCCTGCTGTTCCCGAGGCTGCGGTCTCCCCGGTCTCTGAGCAGATCCCACCAGCTTTCATTCATCATGAGCAAGCTGCAGAGAAGACCAAGCCTTCGGTTGTCGCCGAGGCCCACCTGGTCGACACTTTCCGTACGTCCCCTGTTGTCATGGATCCATCGCCAATTGGAGTATTATGCTAACGCACCCTAGACCCCCCGGCAAAGATGCTTGAGAGTATGCTCATACCCTATTCCTTTGTTCCAATTGAGATCGCTATCGTCATTTCTGATGCCGTGTTTTCTGTCTTGTCTTGGTCTATGCTTTCTTGGACTCCCTGATGCTAACCTCGCTACCCTGCAGATCATCCCAGCAAGCCCCACCTGGCTAGTGAGTACCCCGAAAATCCACCTGAGCCTCAACATCAGAAAACTGACCCACACACCCTTGCAGATCTCGAGGAGTACCAGACCCTCTACAAGGAGTCCATTACACAGCCCGACAAGTTCTGGGCCGATCGCGCTCGCGAGCTGATTTCCTGGGACCGAGACTTCGAGACCACCCGCAGTGGCTCTCTCGACAACGGCGATGTCTCGTACTTCAACGAAGGTCGCCTGAACGCTTCATACAACTGTGTTGACCGCCACGCTTTCGCCACCCCCGACCGTGTTGCCATCATCTACGAAGCCGACGACGCCGCCGAAGGTCGCAATGTCACCTACAGCGAGCTCCTTCGCGAGGTCTCCAGGGTCTCCTGGGTTCTCAAGCAGATGGGCGTCCGCAAGGGCGACACCGTCGCCATCTACTTGCCCATGATTCCCGAGGCCGTTGTTGCCCTCATGGCCTGTGCCCGTATCGGTGCTGTCCACTCCGTCATATTCGCTGGCTTCTCTGCCGACTCCCTGCGTGACCGTGTCGTTGACGCCAACTGCAAGGTCGTCATCACCACCGATGAAGGCAAGCGAGGTGGCAAGTTGATTGGCACCAAGAAGATTGTCGACGACGCCCTCAAGCAATGTCCCGATGTCACCCACTGCCTCGTCTACAAGCGCACCGGCTCTGAGATCCCCTGGACATCTGGCCGTGACTACTGGTGGCATGAGGAGGTCGAGAAGTGGCCTGCCTACATTGCCCCGGAGCCCATGGCTTCCGAGGACCCCCTGTTCCTTCTCTACACCTCCGGTTCCACTGGCAAGCCCAAGGGTGTTCTGCACACCACCGCTGGCTATCTGCTAGGTGCTGCCATGACCGGAAAATACGTCTTCGACATGCACCAGGGTGACCAATACTTCTGCGGCGGTGATGTCGGTTGGATCACCGGTCACACTTATGTCGTCTATGCCCCTCTAATGCTTGGTGTCACCACCGTTGTCTTCGAAGGAACTCCCGCCTACCCTAACTTCTCAAGGTACTGGGATATCATTGAGAAGCACAAGGTCACCCACTTCTATGTCGCCCCCACTGCCCTTCGACTGTTGAAGCGCGCCGGTGACGAGCACGTCCGTGGTGAGATGAAGCACCTTCGAGTGCTCGGCTCCGTCGGTGAGCCCATTGCCGCCGAGATCTGGAAGTGGTACTTCGAGGTCATTGGCAAGGAGAAATGCCATGTCGTGGATGTAAGTTTTCCCTCGAGAGAAACGCTGGTTAGCGTGAGCCACCAATACTAACAGTCGATAGACCTACTGGCAAACCGAGTCCGGCTCTCACGTCATCTGCCCCTTGGCTGGTGTTACTCCTACCAAGCCTGGTAGTGCCTCGTTGCCCTTCTTCGGCATCGAGCCCGCGATCATAGACCCCGTCTCTGGCGATGAGATTCACGGAAACGATGTCGAGGGTGTGTTGGCCTTCAAGCAGTCCTGGCCTAGCATGGCTCGCAGCGTTTGGGGTGCCCACAAGCGATACATGGAGACGTACCTCAAGGTCTACCCAGGCTACTACGTAAGTGACCAGTGTTAAAGAAGCTAGATGTGGCGAAGTTGCTAACAAAAGATGCTAGTTTACCGGAGATGGTGCTGCTCGTGACCACGAGGGCTTCTACTGGATCCGAGGCCGTGTCGATGATGTTGTCAATGTCAGTGGCCATCGTCTCTCAACCGCTGAGATTGAGGCTGCCCTCACTGAGCATCACGCCGTGGCTGAAGCGGCTGTTGTCGGTGTGGCGGATGAGCTCACCGGACAGGCCGTCAACGCTTTTGTTGCGCTGAAGGAGACTGTCGAATCGACCGAGGCTCTCCGCAAGGAGCTCATTGTGCAAGTGCGTAAGAGCATCGGCCCCTTTGCGGCGCCTAAGGCAGTGTTCATTGTGCCATATATGCCCATGACTCGCAGTGGCAAGATCATGCGCCGCGTCTTGCGAAAGATTCTGGCTGGCGAGGAGGACCAGCTCGGTGATATCACCACGGTATGTCTACGTAACGCGCAGTGGCGCAACCCTCTTTCATACTTGGAACCTATACTAACATGAACACAGCTCGCTCACCCTAGCGTCGTGGGGAAGATTATCAACATCGTCCATGAGGCGAGGCGGAAGTAAGGGCCGACTAGGACAGCGATGCAATTTATCTAGTGGAGTTGATATACCAACGGATACAGGGCAAAATGGGAAAGGAAAGCGCAGGTCAAGAATGGACCAGGATACTCTCCCGTGAGGTGTTTTGGGGTTGATGCTGGATGCAGCCACGAAATGATGAGGATTTTGACGGCTTGGAACCAACTTATGAAGGATTTTTAACTGCATTGCGTGTTTTTGTATACAGACTATTTGAGATCAATAAGGGCTCGCAACGAGCAATCATCTTATGTTGAATTGGACACTTGTGGGAGTGAGGCGAGGTGAAACATGCCACCATAGAACCAGGCTCTCAAGTCAGTATGACAGAAGCCACCGGTTAGAAGTGAGCCGTGTGTGATAGGGGACGCGTCATGTTACGGGGCTAGATATGGTGGGATAGGGTCTGAGGCCTTGAGAGTTGAACTAGGCCCCATGACATTGGAATTAAGCTTCTTTTTTGGCTTTGTGAACGGCGAGACTTGCCTTCGGACTTAAGAAGACTTCATAAGGCCGACAATATCTGGGTTCCGAGATGGAAAGGGTCCATGAGCCGTGGCGAGGATTCAGAACCGCCGAGACGGAAGAGTTTGGGGAGGAGGAGGAAGTCGTCGTCATCGTAATGTGGGGAGCTCGAACTGTCTTGCTACGGTTGGCTAACGGGAAAATGCAATGGAGAATGGGGTTGTGGTTGGCTTGGCTTGGCTGGAGATCTGGTGTGTGAAATGGAGAGCGGGCCACACAGATTCATGGCTGGGCGACAAGGGCCAAGAGCACACAGCCCCGATTGATGATGGTGTGAAGCACAAGCAAAGGCATGTGGGATGAGCGACGAGAGTTGGTTTGGTTTGTCAGCTTAGTCGAGCAAGCGTACGAAGACACGGATGGCTTTTCAACCCTGGGGCGGTCTGGAACGTCGCCCAATGTAAGAGGTGGATGCCGAGGGTTGAATTAAGGCTCTGAGGGTCGAGGGATGAAAGGGTAGGTAGGGATGAGGCAAAGTCACACAAACGTCTACGTAAAGCCAAGCCTCTCCGTCGTCGTGTTAGTCGACATTTTATTTATCAATGCGGCTGCCGAGCTCCGCGAGACGCTACTGAAACTTAACAAATGCCATCGCTTATTCGGATGGGAGGTCCGTGACATAATTACAACCCTGATAACCTGTTAATGCATGTACGAGGGGTGTCGTGAATGTATTCCAATGCCAAAGCTGGATGTCAAGAGGTTCTCGATAGTCCTTCCTTTCAGTGTAAAGACCTCGAAGCCAGGCCTGCATCCGGAGATGCAAGAGTGTGTTGAATCATGAATGTGCCCGAGAGGCTAGATAGAGCAAGGGTTCCCGAATCGGTCAAACTGTGGAGCCGACACCGACGCCCCGCGCTATGATACGAGCAGCCGGGAGGAGTACGAGACAAGCACCAATGCACCATGCACAGGGCGAGGGTGTAACCAACGGGAGGCCCGGAAGAGTCGGCGCCGTAAGTTGGAGGCCTGCGAGATAATAATCTCTCACACATCGGCAAGCAAAAACAATATTCACAAGGCGCGAGGTATTGTTCGGTGTACGCACGATGCCGATGAGCCTCAATCGGCTAGTCCACGTGCAGCAGGCTACACAGCACGTATGGACACGGCTTGACTTATAAATCATGGGAGCCGGGGTCTGGTACGGCTGTAACCCAAGTGCCGTGGAACCATCCGCGGCCGAGTACGTAGACTAGTAAGTGACTGAAGTTCCATGCTTCGTAGAGGAACAACGCCCGGACATAACTGTGCTGTATTACCTGCGCACAGGTGACTTGACAGATCTGGGTTGGTTGCCCCGGGGAAAAGCGTGGAGGCAGCGTGGCTATGCAAATGTACTCTGCTGACAGTCGATGATGCACGCCCAGTCCAGTGGGCAGTAGGGGTCGTTCGGTGGGTTCTTCCAAGGCTTGGCCAAGACCTGGGCGGCGCCGCGGGCTTGCAGTGGGCTGCGGAATACCGCGCGGCCTTGCACAGGATTCGCTGGGTTGCAGGTCTTCCGTGTCTTCTGGATGGCGGATGGGTGTGGGATGGCACGAAGAAGTTCCTTGGTCGGGCTGTGAACGGTACCTACTGCCCGGTGCGTTGCGCGGTGCAGGTGCAAGTAAATGTCAAACCCGCCCCGGACTGGCCTGAAATTCAGCGGGCTGGCGGGCTGGCGGGTTGGTGGGACCCGACCCTGCACCCATTCTCCAACCGTCTCCGCCACACTCTCTCTGTATTCTCGACCGTAGTTACAGCAAGTAGTCTCTCACTCTTGCTCCCGCTCTCACCACTTTGCCTTTGCCATCTTCCATCTTCGTCGCTTCGCCTGCCATCTCCCCTCCCCGGGCTCCGATCCGCCGCCGCCGACTCCATCTCCTCCGCTGCTACTTCGCCTGTGGCATCTTGCTCTATTTGAATCCTTCTCCACCCAACTATCGACTATATTTCTACCGCCATCTCCCCTCGTTTCCCATTCGCTTCAAGTCGACATCTTACGCCCTCGCCTCTCGTTTCCTGTTGCGCTTACATCCTCCACACCTCCAATACAATCGAAGTCTGTCCACGATAAACATCCGACCTGCATGCAATAATCCCTTGTCCGGTGTCGCCGTTCTGTTTCGAGGGGCCGCTTTGGTCCGACAAGACATGGTTTCGCTCCGGTCCTTTGCGACCGCCTTCGTCGGCGTCGCTCTCCTAGTGCAGTCGTCTCTAGGTGCGTTGAACCCTCGAGCTGACACCAAAATGTCTTCATCATCACCGCAATTGCCCGGCCGGGCCTGCTGACTTGACTGGATCTCCAGCACATTCAATAAAGCGAAACCCCGTTGGGTACGCCTCCCTCGTCGACGATGCCATCATCAAGGCCCCCTCACATCGCGTACACGCATACTCACACTTCGATCTCGGCTTCACCATTCAGAACGGCCAAGAGAAGATCCGCCTCAAGCTCGAGCCCAACCATGACCTCCTCCACGAGAGCTTTGCTGTCACGTACCTAGATGCCGATGGCAAGGTCCGCACTGTCGAACCTGTAGAAAGAAGCGAACACAAGGTGTTTAAGGGAAACGCATTTATCCACCGCCCGGGACACGAGGGCTGGTCTAATGCTGGTTGGGCGAGAATAACGATCCATCGCGATGGAAAACACCCCGTGTTCGAGGGCAGCTTCCGTATCGATGGCGACAACCACCACATACAGACCGGCACCCACTACCAACGTCTCAGGCACGAGGACGACCCCCTTCTAAACTTCCGTGGCGATGTGGACGATGCTATGGTCATCTGGCGCGATTCCGACATCCTCACCTTCCAAGACGCACACACCGAGTTGAAGCGAGGAATCTATGGGCAGTCTTCCTGCAGTTCCGACAGCTTAGCCTTCAACAGCCAGTTCGTCCAACGCAATGCCCAGCGCGCGCGCTCCCTCAGCTCTATGAACCCACGTGCCCTCTTCGGCCGCCAGTCGATTGACGGTGGATCCACGGGCAACAACGGCGCCGGTACTGACCTTGAGGCTACCATCGGTTCCATCGACGGCTGTCCCACGACCCGAAAGGTCGCCCTCGTGGGCATCGCTACCGATTGCACCTACACTGCTGATTTCAACTCAACCGAAAGCCTAAGGAGGAACGTCATTAGTCAGGTCAACACTGCGTCTCAGGTTTATGAGAGCACCTTCAACATCTCCCTTGGCATTCAGAACCTCACCATCAGCGACGCGTCGTGCCCTGGCACTCCCCCTTCGTCAGCGCTATGGAACTCGGATTGCTCCAATGATGTCACCTTGAGTGACCGTTTGAGTCTCTTCTCCGAGTGGCGCGGCAACTTCGAGGACACCAACGCCTACTGGACTCTGCTAACCACCTGTAACACCGACTCCGCCGTCGGCCTTGCGTGGCTGGGACAGCTGTGCCGGAACGGCTCTTCCACCAATTCGGGCAGTTCTAGCAGCAGCAATGGGACGGTTGCCTCGGCCAATGTTGTTGTGAGAACATCGGCCGAGTGGCAGGTCTTTGCGCATGAGTCGGGCCACACCTTTGGTGCCGTGCACGACTGCACCGCAAGCACTTGCCCGGTCTCATCCGGGTCACAGGACTGTTGCCCGTTAAGCACGAGCTCCTGTGATGCCGATGGCCGGTTCATCATGAACCCATCCACTGGTAGCGGCATCACCGACTTCTCGCCCTGCACCATCGGCAACATCTGCTCCGGTTTCAAGCTCAATGTCGAGTCATCATGCTTGACCAACAACAGGAACGTCGACACAATCACGGGCAGCCAGTGCGGCAACGGCATCGTCGAAAGCGGCGAGGACTGCGACTGTGGTGGAGAGTCAGGATGCGGCGACAACCCCTGCTGTGACGCCGACACATGCAGCTTCAAGAAGAACGCCGAGTGTGATCCTACCAACGAGGACTGCTGTACGGATTCGTGTAAGTTTTCGTCCAGCGGCACGGTCTGCCGTGAGAGCACGGGCAAGTGCGATCCCGAGGAGACCTGCTCTGGAAAAAGCGGAAACTGCCCGACGGACTCGCACCTGAACGATGGTGATTCATGCGGCAACGATCTATCATGCGCATCTGGACAATGCACGTCGCGAGATTTGCAGTGCAGAAACATGTTTGGCAACTCGTCGAGCTCGTCCACCGAGGCCTGCGGCAACTCTGGATGTCTCATGACGTGCCAGGCACCCGAGTATGGCTATGGCACCTGTGTCGAGCTCAACCAAAACTTCCTCGACGGCACTTCCTGCGGTGGTGGTGGCCGCTGCTCTAATGGCAACTGCTCGGGTGGCTCGACAGCCCAAGAGATTCTCGACTGGTTCAAACGCAACAAGAACATTGTCATCCCTGTCGGTGCTGTCATCGGTGGGCTGATCCTTATTTCGATCCTGAGCTGCTGCTTCAACTGCATCCGACGGCGTTCAGCCAGGCGGAAGGCACCAAAGCCGACTGAGATGTCAGCCTGGCCAGCCATGGCACGCGGTGGCAATGGTGTCCGCGGGCCAAACTCTCCACCGCCGCCCAACTATGACTACTCGCCCTTAGACCGACCTGGCCAGGGTCAGGGTCAGGGTCAGTGGGTGCGTGGCCGGAGCATGAGATATGCATAGGTGAATTTCGAGATTACGGGTGGGTTTTCCACATCTTTTGCGGGTGCTTCATGGCATTACACGGCGTTCTTTGCGAGCTTCTGTTTATGGGATGTCTTTGGTTGTTATCATGTCTTGTTCCCCGGACGGAGCGGTCTTGGATTGGATACAGTGGGCTTGTGGGTTTTCACGACATATAGTGCAGACATACGTATGAGCATATCGCGGACTTGGTAGCACGGCATGGCACCAGGCAGACGGGAGCCATTACCTTTTGTTGGATACGGTGCTGGTCCCGTCCAGTTGAACATAGGTTACTATATGCGGGCTTTGGATAAGGCAATTACATAGGATAAGAAGGCCGGGCAGGGTCAAAGAACCCTTCTGCCCACGACCCCAAAATGGTCATGTTATTATTTGATAATTTCCCCTTTTTTCCATAAAGAAACCACAGGCCCGATAAAACATGTGTATATACGCAAGCACCTGTTCCCATGCATCATCATCATCGTCGTAAGTGTGTCGTATGTGGTTGGTGTTGAAAGTGTCCCACACAGTTGGGATCTCGGTGCTGTGTTGCCCGTTTCATCCAACCCAGTCAGTCAGGGGCGTCCGCCGCCCGTCGTTCAGTCGGAAGCATTCAGGGCTGCTCAATCATCGCCCGCCGCGGTCGCTGACCCGTCGGCCCTTGCTCCTGCGGCCGACATCGGGCTTGCCTTCGAGGCCGCACAGCTGGCGCATGAAACGCAGGCGCTGGCCGGAGATGCTCTAGGCGCGGGGACACGGTGTTAATTGACGGAGGGGAATAAAGCGGCGGAGGAGATGAAGCAACGGGGAGGGGGAGGATGGTGCTTACGTCGTCGTTGGCTTGGGCGTGGGCCATGAGGGTTTCGGGGCTGTCGAGGACGGACATGGCCTCGCCTTTGCGTTCGCGCTCGGCGAAGGTCTCGACGACGGTTCTAGGCATTTGGGGGGCAATTAGACAGCTAGTTTCTTCGTGCGGGGTATTAACCCCTCTAATTCGCGGTACTGAAGACAGAGAGATGGGAGAGGAGAGGAGAGGAGAGGAAAGGGGG
>JABSTB010000873.1:0-12908 GCA_013756995.1 Neonectria neomacrospora | reverse complement strand
CCCTCGGCATCTTTTCCCCAGGATCTTGCGCCCCCCCACCCACATGACCCATCCCCAAACCGCGGCGCGCTAAGCCCACTGCGGCAACCGTCTCCCACCTCCACATCTGCGTGACGGCTCCGTGCCTCGGCATGTGGTTCCTCTCCATTGTAACTTGCTCCTCCGTCTCCAAACCTGGCCCTCGGACTCAGCTGATGGTGCCTCGTTCTTATAGCCCTCCACTTGCCGCTCCTCCCTTTTTTTCTTCTTTCTGCTTCCTCACTCCTGCTCCCAAAGAAACTCCTCAAGGACCTTCGCTTCTCTACGTCTCTCCTCTCTGCCTGGAATCGCTTCAAACCCGCAGTCGCGCAACTCCTGTTCCATCCCATCCCGTCGCATTCCCGCAGTCGAGAAAACCCCCCGTCGTCATTATGGCTTCCGCACGTACGTCACCATCACCGCCGTTCAAACATGCCCCCGTCGCGAAGCAATCGCTAACTCTCCCCGGCGGTACCTAGAGAAACTCCGCACCCCCACCACCGACCTGTTCAAGATCAAGCACCCCGTGCTGCTCGCCGGCATGAACGTCGCCGCTGGCCCCAAGCTCGCCGCCGCCGTCTCTAACGCCGGCGGTCTCGGTGTCATCGGCGGCGTTGGCTACACCCCCGAGATGCTCCGCGACCAGATCGCCGAGCTCAAGAGCCATCTCGTCGACAAGAACACCCCCTTCGGTGTCGACTTGCTGCTGCCCCAGGTCGGCGGCAGCGCTCGCAAGACCAAGTACGTATATTTCCCTTCGCAGTCACGTCTCAGTGAAGCGCAAACCTGCTGACACATGCGCCCCAGCTACGACTACACAAAGGGAAAGCTCAATGAGCTCGTCGACATCATCATCGAGGAAAAGGTCGCCCTCTTCGTCTCCGCCGTCGGCGTCCCCACAAAGGCCGTCGTCGACAAGCTCCACGCCCACGGCATCGTCTACATGAACATGATCGGCCACGTTAAGCACATCAAGAAGTGCATCGAGCTCGGCGTCGACATCATCTGCGCCCAGGGCGGCGAGGGCGGCGGCCACACCGGCGACATCCCCACCACCGTCCTCATCCCGGCCGTTGTCGAGATCTGCAAGAAGCACAAGTCGCCCCTGACCGGCAAGCCCGTCCAGGTCGTCGCCGCCGGCGGCATCCACAACGGCCAGCTGCTCGCCGCCGCCCTCATGATGGGCGCCGACGCCGTCTGGGTCGGCACCCGCTTCATCCTCACCGACGAGGCCGGCGCCCCCAAGGCCCACAAGGACGCCGTCCAGACCGCCGGCCACGACGACAACATCCGCACCATCATCTTCACCGGCCGCCCCATGCGCGTCCGCAACAACGAGTACATCAACGACTGGGAGGTCAACCGCCAGGCCGAGATCAAGGAGCTCACTGCCAAGGGCACCATCCCCTACGAGGCCGACCTCGACAAGATTATGGAGTCGAGCAGCGACGACGACGATGAGGACGCCCTCGACAAGTTCCGCCCCTTCCTCATGGGCAAGTGCGCCGCCGTCGTCAACGAGCAAAAGTCCGCCAAGGCCGTCGTCGACGAGTTCGTAAACGACGCCGTCACCTGGCTGCAGACGGGCAACAAGATGATTGCCAAGTTGTAGAAGAACCAAACACCACCCCAGACCAGATCAGAGCCTGAGCCTGACTGAGCCTGAGCCTGGGCCTCCTTGAGATACCTGTAGACTATGAGCATTGTTGCATTTTACGTACCACCAGGGCGAGCATGATGAATTAAATAACACATGACATTCGTCTCTCACTCCCCTTCTTCTTTCCTTCTCTACCACGCACTTCGTGAACATTCTGTCGTCAAAGTGCAAAAGGAAAATTCATATCTATGATTCATACTAACCAACGCAGCCAACTTTGACATCACATGTACGCCAGCACCCAAATGCATCCCGCCCCATATTTCATGCCGAGGGTATATGCATCAGGGGCTCTGGTAACCCGCCCAAGATTTTTCCGGGTGCATGCCTCTCCCGCCCTCTCCCCCATTACGACATGTCGCTCCTGGGGCCTGGCGCAGTCGTACCTCACCGTTTCTCCACCGGCGTTGAGCCCGCTCAGTTTCCAAGATAGGACCGAATGGCCCCCTGAAGCCGCGTGGCACCCTCGCCCAGCGCGTCCGTGAGGTTGTCGAGATCATCCGCGGCCGTGATGCCAAACTTGCGAACAAAGTCCTTGGCGGCCGACTCAAGGTCACCGTAGTCATCCTCGGGCTCCTCCTCTGACCGACCGAAGTAGGCGTTCGATGAGATGGCAGAGGCACCCTCGAATCCTTGAAGTCGGCTCTTGGCCTCGGCCTGGGAGTTGGGATCGAATGCGCCCTTGCCGAAAAACTCATCCGAAGAGATACCCTTCTGGGTGCCGAATTTGCTTCGGGCGTAGTTCTGCGAGTCATCTGTGTAGAAATTAGCATGCAAGTCAATCAACAACATACGGGGGTCATTACCCTCGGAAGCCTTGACAGGTCCGACGGAACCGAATCCACCAGCATTCCTCTTCGGCGCGGCTGCAGCCTTGTTGCCACCTATTTGTCCAAAGCCCAACCGAGTAACGCCCATGCCTAATCGTTCCACTTCCGCATCAGACTTCTGGCGACTGTGCGAAGACAGGTTGCCTCGGTTGGGAGCGACGGGAGTTGGCGAGATGATAGTGGCCGCGGTTCCAGCACTGCTGTCCTTGGCCGTTTGGGTATCGGCCTCGGGGTCGTAGCCAAGCTTCGCGATGCGGTCTGCCTCCTCCTTGGCCTTCCTTTCAGCCTCGTCGAAATCAATGAGATCTCCTGTGACCTTCTTGACGCCCAGCTTGGTAGTCTTCTTGGCTCCGAGAACATTGGCCTTGCGAGGGCCGGTAGCGGTCTTGCGCAGGGCGGCAGAAGTTGTAATGCGGCTTGCGGGGGGCTTCGTCTCCCCTGAAGCGGTGCGAGCGAGAGGCGACGAGGTACGAGCGATATCCTTGCCATTTCCTGCGTGAAGGAAGGGAGAGGGCGTGCGACCAATGACAGGCGGGGTACCGGTTCGAGAAACGGGAGGGGTTGGCTTCTTGATCGAAGGCTTATCCCACGAAGAGAAGAAATCGTCGTCGGGCTCGCCAGCGGGTGTTGCGGCGCCATCATCGACACCGTCAATCACGACCTCGCCGGGGTATCTATACACCTGTCAGTTCTAGTTCAGAATTCTGCAATGCAATACGTACTCCTGGGCGTCTCGTGCAGCGCGTCGCTTGAGCTCGTCCTTGTACTTGGTGGCAGCGTTGGACTGGTACTTGGTCTTGGAGTCCTTGCTGTTCAGGGCAGCGGTGCCGCCGTTCTGCTGGAAGAACTTGGTGGCAGACTCATTGCCACCCACCTTCATCACTCGAAGCTGGTCCCATTGCCACTCTGCGCAACCGGGTTAGTTCTGCAAATGGCGAGAAGGCGGCGCGCGGGTCACGTACGGTCGAGGTTCGTTGATCGCACAAAGGAGATGTGGACACCAAGGTTCCTATGATTGGAGGAGCAATCCAAGCAGAGATAGATACCGAAAGGCACGGAGGTCCAGGTCGGGTTGTTCTGTCCGCAGTCGAAGCAGGTCTAGAGGAAGAACGACAGGAGTCAGTCAGCGCCATTGCCATGGCCAAATGCGCAAAACACGAAACGTGGCGCTTGCGTACCTTGTTCGCTTGCTTCGTCTTCAGCTTCTCGAAGATCTTTAGCGACTGCTGCTTCGTCGCGAGGGCGCTCATCTTGGCACTGGATGACGCTGGAGGCAATGTGTTGACGGATGAGATGTAACGGAGTGGGCTCTTGCTGCGGGGAGACACTGCGGCTCTCCTTGGCGACGCGTTGAGGACAGTTCGTGGGGCTGGGTTGAGTTGGGTGTCGGGATGTTCAGGAGTCGGTCATCAAGGGCGGGCGGTTTGGTAAAGTGGCATATCAAGGCGCGCTATCCCCTTTTGGATGACAGCTGTTCCCCACGTCGGATTCTGCCAAAGGCGGTGTGGATGCAAGACATGGCGACCCTCGAGAGCTCCATGCCGACAACACCATATTAGCCAGTATTCGCTGCCGAACTCTGGAATCACTGTTACTGTCAGGACTTCGATCCTGGGACAATGGCTGTCGCGAAACCGCCATGATGAAGCCGACCAATTCTCTGCTCGCCGCCCGTCCGACCGCCTTCCTAGGCGTCCCTCCCACCCTCCGATGCCTCGCCATCCCACGGCTCTATTCTACCCAGAACAGCTTGGGAGCTGCGCCGAAAGGCCCGAAGCGCCGAACCAAAACTGTCACCATGTTCAATGACGATGGCTTTGTGCCGTGGAATGAGCTCTCTGCCGGGGAGAAGGCGGCCCGGGCCACCCAGCAGAGCTTCAACTTTGGCATGATTCTTGTTGGCCTCGTGCTCACGGTATGTTTGTCGGCGCATTGACAAACGACGGGTCTAACATGTGCAGGGTGGTGTTAGTTACTTCATGTGGACAGATGTGTTTTCTCCCGACAGCAAGATATCCCAGTTCAACCGCGCGGTGGACAAGATCAAGGACGACCCTCGATGTGTAGAGTTGCTCGGCGACTCAAGAAAGATCACGGCCCATGGAGACGAAACGTTCAATAAGTGGAGGAGAGCACGCCCCGTTGCGTAAGAAGATTGGTTCTCATGTTGCACCGTCATATGCTGACGGCCATCATAGGTCTACGGAGAAAACCGACGCCCAAGGACACCATCATTTGATGATGCACTTTTATGTAAGTCACCATGCCCCACAGCGAGCACTGCCTAAATTAACCAACTTAGGTCGAAGGGCCAAGTGAAACGGGAGTTGCCCAGCTACACATGGTCAAGCATCGGGGGCAGGACGACTACGTTTACAAGTACCTGTTCCTAGACATCAAGGGCCACGAAAGAATCTACGTAGAGAACGACGCGACCGCTTCCTCAAGCTCGGGAAAGAAGCTCAGTTTCTTTGGCGTCAAATGGGGTTGATCGCCATATGTACTCGATGGCTATGTTGCAAACGCTTGATTACGAAGGATACCTCCATGTACAACTGTTCGAACGAGGTTGGTATGTCTATGATGATGTTTGCGGGGCAGGCAAGGGTTTCTTGTCGCGTGTACAATACTCTGCAATGAATAGGGATATGGGAACTCTCACTACAATGACTATGAATATGGGAGGCTAGTATCTACTCTGTACTATTAAGCTGATGCTGGTTTCTTTCGCTTATACTTGCTCGGAACCATGATGTAGTCGTGACCTGTCTCGGAATTTTATGGGACGTAGACCTCTGATCTATGAGGCCTGAGGCAAACTATGTTAACCTAGACGAGTTGTACACTTCCTAGAAGAAAGAGCTACGCCAAGTTTTCGTATTACGCTTAAACGTGCTGTTGTTCTTTGCTGTCCATGACCCAATACGCGTTGTCCCTAAACCTGGAATACTCCCTCGGCTGTAAACGTATCAAGTCGCGAGCCTCTACTTTTCCAACGGAGTCTCGTTACCTCAAAGCCGCTTCCGAACTGGTATTCAGACACGGTCATATCAAGACAACCTATGTCTTTCCATTTCGAGGACAGCGCCGACACCACTACAATCTAGCTAGAGTTTGGCAGGCAATTCTATACTCAACAGCTTGTCAGTGCATGAAAACAAACAAACTATCATGGTAGGGCTTTACCTTTCAGCTTTGCTCTGTTCAATCTCATGTGTAATCTGGTTGTTTCAACCCTCGGTGAAGCTGAAGTTGGTGCGCAAAAACACATCAGCAGAACTCAACAGCTTGCTTGTTCGATCTTGACGAGGGGGACATGGTACTTCCAGCTTTATGACTGCCCCGTAGCATCTTGTGTTTCTTAGACCTATCCGATAGGACATTGTCGACTTTAACCTCTCCACAAACACAATCCTACGGAGGACAATGCCGTCCCGTAGAGTACGGCTGCAATGGTGGATATAAACAAGTAAACAGACATAGCTCATGCATGCCACTGTAAATCTCAAGGGCTGACGGTGTTACTCAATGTCGACTTGGGGACTGAACGACTAGGGCTGACATCTCTCCTGAGTTACTAGTAAGGTCTCGGTGAAGATACCATATATAGGTTTCTCACAGACCCGACAATTGCTCCTGTTTGTCTTGAGCTTTCTACTGATATTCTTCCATTAGAAGCCTAGGTTCTAGAACAAGACTTCGATGATAAGGTATAAGCTCGAATGTTGGTCGAGAGTTGGAGTATAAGGGCACGTTCCATCTACGGCGTGTGTGGAGATGCGTTTCCTTGGCTGGCCTACTTTCTCTATAGAGGATACTGAAAGACAATGGTATTATCATTGCCCTTAAACAGATGCGTTCGTGGGACGGCATTCTGATCTGGTGAACCGTCATGATATTAACTTGGAAGCCCGACGCTACCAGCTATACGCCTAATCTCATAGTACCTGAGAGGTATCGTTACCACTTGGGTCAGATACCCGCGTCAACGGCAGTCAACATTCGGGAATGAGTCTGTTGACCCATTCCGAGGCCGGACGCAGCGAGCACATGTATCTTGATTGTTCTCGTCGACAAGGAATCTCGGCACGAAGTGGGTATCGGAGTTATCCAAGTAACTTGGCAACATGCAAGGTTGATCGCCGGCGAAGTTGGCTGGTTCATCCGAGGCATCTCGTATTTCCGCCGCCAGACCGTCATCCTCGGTTCTTCAACCAGGGTAGTTGCGAAGCTCATGCATCCTGTCGCCGGACGATCTCACATGAGTCTAAACGGATCGCCGACAACGGACAACGTTGCTCCTGCAGAGCCCGGAGCCGACGGAGTTTTCGGTCGTCCCGGTGAAGGGGCTTCTCACCTCGGTTCCCCGTTCAGGTACCGAGAACCTCTGGATCTTTCGGGCCGGTTTTCCATTTTTCCATTTTTCCATGTTACCCCAAACTTTGCCACTACCGGGCATGTGAGAATGCGGGGGGGTGACAGAAATTAAGATCCGGGGGTGCAGCTTGAGCCGCACGAGAAGAAAGCAACGTCAACCCAGGTTGAATCAAGTCTTATCATGTGTCAATGGCGTCCTTTCGCACGAGGCCAGCGTCTGGGCGGGGGGGAGGTTCACGGCATGAGAACACGGCAGAGGTTTGATCCAGCCCCAGGTAAGCTCCGCGGTTCGTTTGCTTTTGGGGAAGTGCGCTAACACTGGTGAAGAGCAATACGTAGACAAGCGAGGCTAGAATGAAGCGATTGAGGCCATCGGGCAGACTTCCCTCACTAGGAAATTGCGAACACAAATGGCGAAGCCGTCGTTTGCTGATCTGCCACTAACCCGCTCTCCATTCTTCCGTGCGGCCACCCCGCGGTCTGGAGATCGATATCGGGGGGAAGAGAACGAAGGGGGTGTGGCAAATCCGGGGAAGATGGAGCTGGAAGTCCAGCCCGGAATTGTGAAGACCGGTGTTGAGCTCGCCTGAAGCTTACTCCGGTTCGAGGCCCCAAAGTCGGATCCGCGTCTTCAGTCCCTCTCCCACGCCATGTCTTGTTCACCACCGCGACTTGGGATTTCGTTCTCTCCACCCGAGACGTCCCAGCCCACTGGCATCGCAAACTCCCCTGACAAATAGCCATAAGTCGACCACAATGCGCATTCGGGATCTGTCCGTCGGGCGAGCGGCTCTGCGGCTCTGCGGCTCCACGTATCGACGTGCTCCACGCCCCAGCTGCAACCTGTTATCTCGACCTTGGGGCCTGGAATCAAGGAGCGACGGGCTAGCTCGCCACCCTAGTTTCTGCGCCTCTGGGGCCCCAAATCGTCGACACACGTTTCTTCCCGAGCCGACATCGTGCTGGACTCCCTCCATTGATAGGGAGCCGACGGCTAACCCCCCTGATGCTGATGCTGTCTGTGGATCAGGGCGTGTGCCTCGTGAGTGGTGAGGATATGGGCTAGGTGAGCTTTGGACCCTGCGCCAAACGACAAAACGCCCGCTCATTGTCACAGGCGGGACGCAAGCCACGATTTGACGCGCCCAGGGTATGAGCTCCCAGGTCCAGCTCTGCCGTGATAACGAGCCAAGGCCAAGGGGGAAATTGGGGGGGGCTAGAGTTGCTCATTGCGGGATCGAGAAGCTAGACTCGCCGAGCCGTCTCCGAACTATCCCGTCTCAAGGGCTTACAAGCTTGCCCCTGCCTTTTTTGGTCGCATTTCAAGCAACACCAACAAGAATGAGGCTCAGTCAGCTCCCCCGTCCGGGGCTTGGTCAGATCGAAGCGTGGTCTGTGGTGAGCAATCAAGGTGTGCGAGACCGAAGGTGTGCTGGTGGTGTATTGCGACGCTATGCAGCACGCCGCCACCATTCTTGATCAGCCTCTCAGCCACGTCAAGTTATGAGAAGGCCGCGTCAATACATGAGTAATCAATCGCTCGAGTGCGACGTTGTAAGGGAATCAGGGTATCATCTTCACATGTCAAACTACCCAATCGGTGCAGGGACACGCTCAACGTGCATCTTTAAGGTGCGATTTGGCATCGTTAGTTAGTGCTTAAGTCAAATCAAGTATTCGACAATCCAGGACTCATTGCATGTGATTGTGACAAGCCTGTAGAAGCACGTTCCAGCATGGCGAGGATTGTGACGGGTCTCTCGTTGGTCGGAGCCGCTCGAAACGTCTAGGGTGGTTTGCGAATCCAAACCTTCGAGACGAGGGGCCTGCTGCATTGAGAGTCTGGACCGCTTGACCGAAGTAAGTGTGAACCTTGGACCTACCAGAGTTTCGTCAATGAAGCGGAATCGTATGTCGTGACTCCAGGATACTAGGTTATCTTGCCGTACTGTGTACTTGGAAAGTTAGTTCTTACAAAGCACTGATGGCATTTTCACGAGCTTGGCAGAAGGAAGTTTTTTGCCCTGGAACTCTCTCGGGCCGGGTAAGGCGGATGAGCGGCCGCTCTCCCGTTGAAACTCTCCAAGGTTGCAAGTAGACGGAGCTGAGATGAATGCTACGTGTACGTTCCAAGCCCAGTGTGCATTGCAGCGTCTTCCTTCACATGCCGGAGGCTCTCCTTCACTCGTTGATACATGATGCGTCTCTAACTTTCTCGGGTTTTCGGCTTCTGGTATTTATGCCCAGAAAGGCAACCCGATTCCCCTTTGGTAATGTGGCTTGTGCATGCCCCAGCGTCGCAAGGAGGCACTCGCCGGATTGGTTTCATTCATGATCGGCTGTTATCTCGTGCATCTTCCTAAGGGGATTTGCGCGGTGGACACCTAAATCCTGCAAGATGTGAGAACATTTATCACGGGGAACACGTCGATGGCTTCCTGACCTTTCTTCAGGCGGACTGGCTGAATAGTTACATGGCCAGAGTTTTCCCGTCAGAGAGTCTATCTCCTCGTCTGCGTGAAACATGTAAAAAGAACTAGCGCTTGAAATACACGGGACTATAGAGAACTTGGAGAAGTTCCTGCCCGAAATGCGTGATGGTGATTCATCACACAAAATATTCTGGAAGTACAAGCGCTTTCAAGACTCGCCTCTGGAACCCCAGGCTGCGATCTATCGAAAGTTCCAGAGCGCGGAAACTTAGTGGAAGATGAGTTCGATGGCATGGCTTCTATTCGCTTCCCTAACCTGACCGAGGAAAGGATTGCGGACGTCTATGCCTGGGCTGTCATGTTGTATTCGATCGTTACAAGCGCGAGACCATGCCACCTGCTGTCCTTTCCGAGCTTATTACTCGACCGGGCAGTAGGCCAGCTCAACCGCTGGCGGCAATGCGTCCTCGATTACGGTTGAGGGACGGGTTTTTAGAACACGCTCAACATTGATATGGTGTAGTTCGGCTGCTTGGGGAGTGGGGGGAAGTGTAGATACCGTCAGATCCACAATGCCAAGTCAACGTCCACTAGCAAATATTCATATCTTGTAGGAATGGTGTTTCTATATCACAAATGGTCTGCAACAACTCCCAAGAGGGCGTCTTCATCTTCTAGGAGGCTTGTAAATACTTCTATGGCTCTGTAGTTACATCAAGTTTTGTGCGCAATTTCCTCACCATACCGCTCCGGGTGCTCAAAATCAGCACAGCGTAACCAGACATTTTTAGTATTAACTACATATTGTCAAGAAGGGTTTTTTATTTATAGATGTTCGCTACATATTTGTCTTTTAGTTATTCAACTGTGAAAGATAACATTTTTCTTCTTCGTTTAGACGTGGGCTGTTTTCCATGTACAGCAAGTACCTAGCATAAGTACTAACATTGCTCAGCCACGTCGTCACCAAAGGCCCTGTTGCATCAGCACCGCTGCTTGAGATCGATTAATTAGCACACGCGAGATTTGGACGGAGAGGCCGTCGGGCGTGTAAGGCGGTGCTGCATGCTGCATTGCATCCAGGTGCCGAGATGGATACGTGCCTCTGGGACAGCTGGTACTCGCTCGTACGGTAGAAGCTGGGAGAAGCCCGCCCCTTTCCAACGCGTGTCCCAAAGCCGATGCTGATGCTCCGCCGTGCATGGCTGATGCAACCATCCCTAGATATGAGCACCAGCGCGCAGCATCAGCATCAGCAGCTAGTGACAAACATATTGGCTGCCAAGACGTGGAGTCGACCCAAGTTGAGTGGTGTCGCAATCCAACAGAGAGGCGGAAACCCCCAAACAGGCCCCTTCGTTACCCGCGCAGTCCCGTGCCGCCGCATGAAGTCATGTCCCATGCGACTCCCCACACCTCAGCAACCTCGACAAGGTTGGTGAAGGGGGGGGGGGGACGTAAAATGTGGCCTACAAATGAGCCCGAAGGAAGCCCTTCCCTATCCCGGCCGATGGGCCATCTCGCGGGGCCGGCGTGGGGGGATGCGTCAAGGGTGCCTCCTGAGCTCGTCGACTCCTTGCTTTCGCGGCGCGCTCCTCTCCGTAAATCCTGTCGTCACTCCTCGGCTGATGGTGGCATCGGCGTCGTCTTCCCGGCTTAGACGCCCTCGTGCCCTGATCGCCCTGATCGCCCAGTTCGTCGAGCAGTAGCGCCTCATTTCCGGGGAAACCTTTTTACCCCTCGTGCGCGCCAATCCATCCCCCCGGCAAGTCCAAGCGCCGGGTTCGCTGTTGTGACGATGATTATCGGGGCTGGCGCAGGTGAGGCCAAAAAGAAAGAAAGAAGCCAAGCTGCTAGCTGGCGATAAGGCTAGCGCCAAAGCCGCCTCTCTATCAGGGTGCGTCCCGACTCCCGACCAAGCCCCGGACTCTGGCTCAGGTACTGACTGTACTTTCTTTTTACGGAACTTGGTGTGGCATGTCCAAGCGATTGTAGCGAGGGAGGGGGAGCTCCCAGCAGGGCGTATCCCGTCGGCTATGCCATCCGGCCTGCTGCTTGCTATTCCGTACTTCGTAAGAAGATCCTTGCTGTCCACGGGCACACACATGAGTCGCCTTTAGACAACCCGGAGAGAGGAAACACAAAGCGGCAATGTGACAACTAGAGCAGAATGGGGAATGCACATGGCATGATATGGTAACTAATCTAGTCAAGATCCGCTCAATTCCCTTCTGGCTCTAGTCCCCCGTATCCCTCTATCCTCATCGGACAAGGCTGCGGGTGAATCGAAGGTCACCACGAGTCAACGACGCCTCCCCCGGATCCAATAGTTCCCATGATTCCATTCCGTCTTCCGAACCGACTCCGGAGTACGGACAGACCAGACCGACAGCCATTGGCCACACCCCTTTCCGGTGTCTTTTTCCCCGGGAAAGCGGGTGCTCTCTTGCCTCGTCCCATTATCCGCCCTTGTCTTCGGCTGCTCTCCGACGTCCGACGAGCACGGCAGCAAGGGCGAGCGAGACACGGGACACGGGCAAACAGCCCTGGCGGGTTTTGCTTCTGAGTCTCCTCATTTCCTCTGCCTTTACCCTCTCACGGATTATCTTGAGGCCAGCCAAGCGGACCCCACCCCCACACTGACTGACTTTCCGCCCAGTTTCTCCTCCGCAGCACGGTGCTACCGGTATCTTGAGACAGCGCGCTGCACTCACTCACTCACACAGACACGCGCGGGCACAGTGACGGGCGCTTTTGTTGGTTGCCTGGGTCTCGCATCGTAGGTGGTGCCTGGGGGGCGGACCGGGAGTCAAGCCCCTTGCCCTGGGGCCCCGGCGTGGCATTAGAAGCGCCGGGCGAGCGAATGATGCCTCGCCGAAGCGCTCGAATGGCTTCCTTGGGACGGCCCCGTCATCTGCCGTAGCTTTGGTGGTTGAAATCCCGTCGCCGGCGTCTGTGTGGCTGGATCAGCATCAGGTTGTCGACCCGCGATGCCGTCCCATCGAACTGGCCACCCCTTTTTGCGACCCGTTACTGGCCCTGTGCCGTCGAACCGCCTCTCTCCGTCGGGAGCGCGCGCATGTGCAAGTTACTCGTCAGCTTTGGGCTCAGCTATCTGACTGCCCGCACCCTTGTCGTCGGGATTCGCCCGCCCTGAATCCAAACGAGACTGCGCTGGCAGATAGTCCGAAATCCAGATACTGCCCCCTCTCTCCACCCCCTGCCAATGCCTTCGAAACGGAACCCACGAGAGTTGGCGAATATTGACTTTGCGCAATGACGAATATGACGTTCCCAGGACGAAAAGACTCGACACTAAATTGGAAACGAGATCATCTCTCGCTGACAGCGCAACATCTAAGTCTAATCGTCATCGCGATCACCGCCCCCCAGCTCCTCCCCCGCGATACGACCACCCACACACACCACCCACACCCCAGACTTTTTTATCGCAGCCCCCATGCAGATACCCCGAGAGTTGCCCTCTTCACACCATACCAGGCGACCTTCAGCGACCCCATTCGCTAAACGCTGTCTAGCGGTGTAGAGGGGCAAGGACGGAAAAAAAAAAAGCCTAGACCACAACAAACA
>JABSTB010000871.1:0-16183 GCA_013756995.1 Neonectria neomacrospora | reverse complement strand
GCTCGAAGCGCGCGGTGGGGGGTGGCAGCCGGGCAACGTCGTCAGGGGCTCGTAGGAGACGACGTGGTGAAGGGGCGACGGCGGGCGAGCGAAGGAAGGTTATGAAGAGAATCGAGAGACGGGGGACGTCGTGGCGATGAGGGACACGCGGGGAGCGTCGTGGGCAGGCGATTTGGCGGAGAGGGGGCCAGCCTGGCGAGATGGAGATGGAGGATTCTGTCGGGTGTCGAGGTAGAGATGGGGAAGCGAGACAGCGGCTGGAGCGGGAGCTGGAGCTGCGAGTTAGAGCGGGATTGAGAGGAGGAAACTGTCGCGGCGTCGCCTCCCACGCAGGCGGACGAGAATGAAGAAGAAGCACTGAACCAGCCAGGACTCGAGTGTCGGGATATGGGCGGTTCTGCCGATCGGGTGCTGTGCTGTGCTGGGCTGTGTTGGTGTGTTCGTGCGGTGCTGGCTCCTTGCGCTGGCGCTGGCGCTGGCACTGGGCGCAGGAAGAACGGGGGTTGGTGCGGTGGTGCGTTCGCTGCTGATGCTGGCGGAAATGTGTCTTGAGGATGGAGATGGGAGATGGAGGAGGAGAAAGCGAGGGAGGGTATGGGAGAGGAAACAGAGGGAGACGGCCGGAGAAGGGATGGATAGGATAACGAGACGGCGCGGCAGACTTGTCGTCGCTTGTCGCTTGTTCGTGGTTGTGGTTGTGGCAGTGGCAGTGGTGGTTGTCGTTGGGCGCCGGCGGAGGGATGTTGTGCTTTGCGGGGGGGAAAGCTCGAGGACGCGCCGTTATTCGTTCTCGGAGGCGGGAGAGAGGGAGAAGGACAGTGAAGGCAGGCCAATCCAGAGCATCCGTATGAATACCTGGGTTAGTGTTCCAGGTGGTGAGGGCGCTGGCAGAGGGGCCAGCTTGGGAGGTACCTAGGTAAGGTAGGGCGAGCTGGTTGTGGGCTGGGCTGGCTGGCTGGTGGAGTGGGCAGGGGGCGGTGAAAATCAGGCGGGTGCCAGACTTCCGGGAGCCCCAGGGTTAGGTCCCTACTCCCTAGCTTAGGCCCCCTGGGAGGGTTCCATTGGGTTGCTCCGGGCGCCCGCGCTGTCAGAGGTTGGCTTGGGCGAGATACGGGTGGGGGATGGAGCCCGGGCTGTGTTATGCAGCAGCCCACCTAGCGCTACAATCGCCTGGGCTACGGTGCTGTGTATCTGCGGTAGGTTTTGAGCACCAGCGATCTCTGATGCCTGCGCCCCAACTACGCGGCATAGTGCCATACAGTGCCGGGCGGTCTAAACTCAAGTTTTCCCTACCTGGTAGCCATTCCAGATCATGTGAAGCACCGCAGTATTCCCTCTGGAATTCGCACTACTGTTTGTGTGGACGCTGGTAGCAAGACCAAGCAAGGTGACACCGAGCACTAACAAGGGACCTGCGAGGATCAAGCCCTGTGCGAATTTCGTCACCATCAGTGCACCCTACATTGGCACTCCCGGGACTCGACGAGGATCCGGCAGGGGATGGAGACGAAAGGGGCTGGCAATGCTGGAGTCCGTCCTGGACAGCTTTGAGGATTTCGCGCCAGCCCCGTCCAATGGAAATACCTGAGCACAGAATGAAAAAAGGGTTCGATAGAGGGAATTCAGTCGTAGCCGCCCTCTGGAATCCTCACATTGTCTCGCATTGGTCGTACAGCACTCCAGTGGTACTTTGTACACGGTGCACAACCCCGAGCCTTAACATGGCTGGGCCGTGCTCAGCAGCCACAAGCAGGCAGAGTGACGACTTGAACGAGTGACAGGCTGGGAGTGGGCTGGAAACTCTGTCATATGAGCCTGACGAATGGTGGAGCCGAGACTCCAAGAACCACAAACGGAAGGCCATCCATGACGCACGGGCCATGGTGATGCACTAGCCACACCTCAGAAGCTACTCTAGGTTTCAAGCCAGCCAAATCGCCAGATCCAAGCCACACCCACACCAGCTTTGTATTCGTACAGTGCACGCCGGGCCTCGCCCACACTTTGCCCATTGCACTTTGACAACGGCGACAACGAGGCAACAATAGACAGCGAACAACCATACGAATACGTCAACTGCCCGTCATCGCTTCTCATTCGTTCTCAGTTTAGCCCACCTCGAGGTACGTTCTTAGCCCCTGTGGCGGGCCACTTGCGGGTGCTCCCTCTAGCTGGCTGCTGAAATGTTGCTTCGGCAGTTTTTGGTGATCCACACCTACAAGTCACAACGGTCTGGCATCAGCCCAGCCCATACAAACCTCCAACAACAAGCCAATCCCTATCGGTTACTTTCCCAGGCTTTCAACTAGATTCCCACAGTAAGTTTAGTTGGAGAAGAACCCATCAGCCGCCTCAGCCTCTGGGCATAATGGACCCTTCATCAGATGAAGACCTCTACCGTGATAGCAGTCCGGGAGATCATGAAAGCGAGGAAGAACCCATTGCAGGTCCTGTGCCGCCCGACGCTGCTCCCAGATACAGTGTTCCAAATCGTGTGCTCGGTGCAGTCGAGATCCCTGCCGTTGTGCAAAATGTCGATCGTGCCGTGAAGGCTTTTGGCCGAGTGCCCTCTCTTCAACATGTACGCCCTCTTCTCCTCTTAACAATGCCAATTTCTCAGCATCTATATGCCCTCCGGCTAAACCAAATTTCAAGGTTATGGATCCTACTAGGAACTCAATTCCCTTCTACCTGACGCCCGAGAACCCCTTTTGCAAGCCCATCATGTCTCACAACGCCAGGAGCCACAACGTCGTTCTCAAGGTTGTCGTTCCCAAAAGGACTGGCAGGAAGCGAAAGAGAGGAACCAATGGTCCATGGGAGGGAGACGTCGAACTGACTGATGCCAATGATGCAACTGATGCCACTGGAGCAGAAACCCAGTGTCTCTCGCAGGACGAGGTTCACTCTCGCTCCCGCCTCGACGATCCCAAGGTTTTGCGTCGAAAGCTGGAAGACAACGTCGATAACTACCAGGTTGAGCCGGTTGGAGTTATCAAACATACTCATCGCTTTCGAGGCCTCGCCGACTTCTACTGGGACATGTCCAAGTCTTCGTTTGCCCAGAGATACGTCAACCAGGTTCTACCTGGAGATGGTATGTCCTGGGTTCTCTATCTTTGACGTTGTTCACTCCTAACTATAACAATCACAGTCGAGGCAATCAAGGAATTCAAGTTCCTGCCGGGCGTTGACAAAGGACCCAACGTGGACATTCTCCCGCCACCCATCTTCACGCATATGAGCCTCCCGTTCAACTACCAGTACTCTCAAAACCCATACGTACGCGCCACTGAAGACGGCGGGACCTTCAACACGACTGCTGTCAAGCAGGTCGGTTATTTTATCGGAGCCGAGGATCCCGCGCCAGATGGACCCCAGATCCCCCCTGACATGACAGATCCTCGAATGGTCGAGATCATCGCGGAACTCGAAGCGGCATTTGAAGACCGGCCAGTCTGGACGCGTCGTTCACTACTCAATCATCTCGGCGGGAAGCTCAAGAACTGGAACGAGCTCAAGAGGTATCTCAACTATACAGCCTACCAGTTCAAAGGAGGCCCTTGGCGAGATGGGGTGGTCCCCTACGGCATCGATCCGCGCACAGATCCGAAGTACCGCATTTATCAAACCCTTATGTTCAAGCTCCCTAAGCAAAAACGTGCCCAGAAGGGCCAAACATGGAAGTCTTTGCGCAAAACTCAAATGGGCCCGCTCAAGGAGTTCTTGGAGGAGCTGTCCGAAAGCCACGTCTTTGACGGCGAAACATATCACACGGACGGGAAAGTGTGGCAGGTTTGCGATATTACCGACCCGCTCCTCAAGGAGCTACTTGATAACGCCGCGGAGCGTCCGACGTGGGATCCTAGCAGCGGATGGTTCCACGGCGGGCTATGGGCCAAGGTTAAGGCCATTATGAAAACCAAGCTGGTGGCCATTCAGTTCGACCGAAGGCTCACCAGAGAGGACTTTGCGATGACTTTGCAAGCTGGAGACCAGACACCGATTCGAACATCTTCGGCAAGCCTTCATCTACCTCTACCAAATCTCCGCCTAACAGACGAGGAACTCACATTGCTACGAGGGCGACAACCGACAAGAAAGAACAAGCACAAGGGGTATAGCGTCAGGGTGAAGGATCCATCAAAGCGGGTGGCCGAGACGCCGTCGGTGCCTGGTTCACAGAACGAAGAGGCCAGGTTGCTTGAGATGGATGACGATGACGATTCCGGAAGTGAGGACGACGACGATTCAGGAGACGAAGACGATAATAACCAGGGGAATGTGCGAGACAACGATGATGCGGAGCAAGGGAGGGCGCGAGATGGGGACGTTAGAGAAGACGAGGGTAACGTGAGGGACGAGGATGTTTAGAGGCACATAGTTGAAAGGTCACAAATCCGAACCGCGTACTCCCAGCTTGTTCACGTGAATCGTTAACTCTCGTGCTTCGAAGTCATACCTAATATCGCTGCCCCACGAGAGTCACGTTGCTTATTTACCCTTCCTCGCTACAAGCAAACAGGTCAAATGCATTTGATTGCACCGCGAGGCATCACTCAACAAGCATCGTGGCGGGTTTGTGGCATCCCTATTCATTGAATTGGATACCTTAGAATCTCTGGGGGTGCGCCTTCCTCTTGAGTCTTGCCTCCTTCCATCACCGGTTGTCTTCTTTCCAGGCTCATCACTAACCTAACGTCCGTTTGCGTGTCGCCCGTTTCTTTTTGGTTCCCATTGTACTCGTATCGGACCAACGCTCGTTAGGTGCCTCATGTGCATATATCTTACCTAAGTCCCTACCAAGGCACCTACATAAGACCGGAGGGCCAAAGGCCAACTTCTTCTTTTTTCCCCTTCCTTCCTTCATTCATTCACAGCAGCGAGGTCTACTCGAAATTTCTTCTCACTCCTCAACTTTCTCTTGTCTCCAGTCCCGCCACTTCAATCTGTTCAGCTTCCAACCGGCTTTGTCTACCCAGGTAACCACAAGCCGAGCATGAAACGATGCCTCCTCATCAGCAATCAGAAGGCACGTGGCTTTGCAAGCCGTGCAACTTGCTCTTCTCGAGCTGGGAAAAACTGCACCAGCACAAGGGTGCCATGCAACGAGCAGGAAAGCCAAAGCACATCCACTGCAAGTTCTGCAGCGAGAACTTCAAGACAGAACGGGCAGAGATACGACACATCCAGGAGGTAAGTCTGGCCCAAGTTTCATCCAGGAAGTCTTGCCAGCGACTAAGTTTTGCAAAGAACCACCCAAAAGAGCAGAACCTCGAGTGCCCTGCTTGTGGGGACGGCCCCTTCGTGCGCCTTGGAGGATTGATCGCTCATATCGAAGAGAAATGCCCCCGCCTTGACGGCGCAACTCTCGAGGACATGCGGGAACAGAAACTCGAGTTTCCCAACAAACTCGAGGCTCTAACTGAACAAACGGTCAAGGCAAACTACACCAAGTACATGCCGTCAACACATGGACGCGGTTCCACCATTGGATCGCCTGCTTATAGCAAACCTGATCCTTTCACATTGAAGAAGAACGAATTCCCAAGCCTCACAAATCAGTCGTCTAGTTCAGAAACTCAGGGATTCGATCACTTTCAAGGCGGGGCCAAGCTAGAAAATGAGGCGCCTAGTAGTTGGGACACCGGCAAGAAGCTGTTTCGGGACGCCCCCCCAGCTCGACAGCCAACCAAGGAGCAGCTTGAAGAGGCCAACGCCCCGAATGCGAGAATCCTGTTTGAAGCTATGGATCCTGACCACCCGAACCATCCAAGCTTCAACTCAGCGCGATACTACTCGGAATTCACTGAAAAGTTCAGTTGCCCAAAAGTTGGTTGCATGTAAGCCAAGCCTCTCCCCCAAGCAGCGGGCTTTAGTAACTAAGTGCGAACAGGAAAACTTTCAAGAAGGCTGGAGGTTTGATCGGACATCTAGGATCTCCTGCCCATTCCGACACAGTGTACAGATGTCCTTACTGCCATAGAACATTTTCCTCGTTGGCGGCAGTGACGCAGCACGCCGAGTCAAGCGGAGTTCGGTGCCGAATTCGAGACACGGAGACGTACGATTCATACCTGGACCAGCTCACGGCAGGTATTGTAGACGTTTCCCTTGAGCGCAACGAAGATGGAACACTTAAATACAACACGACAGAGGCGGCGCGGGAGACTTTTAGGCCCGGAGGAAGCAGGGGCATGATGACCGCGGCCAGCAGGGTTGGAGAGAAGACCGGCGATAGGGATCCATGGAAGGGCAAGGAGATTCACTGGTGAAGTCGGCGGTTCTGTGATGGAACTGCAACTATGAAATTGGCAATGACGAGATGACACTGAAAGACACGGTGGAGGGGCATCGACATCAAGCTCGATACATGGGTATGCCCATTGCTAGTGGACCCTTGAGATTATGAGACTCGGGACCTCATCCCCAAAGGATGGGTTGAGAGGTGTACTATGTATGAAGGCAAGCAACAGTTGAAATTGAGAAAGCTATTCCCCACTCACTTCTAGAAACAGCTTTGTGTGGTAGTAAAGAAGCTCCCTTGCTCCCCCGTCCACCGGCCGGACCGGGGTTTCATGACAAGCGGCGCCGGAGCGTCCCCCTGCCCGAATGCCGAACTGCGCCCCTTGATGACCTAAGCTTACACCTCAGCACTTTCATGACAGGTACGTAATTTCGAGGTTTGGTCTTGTCGCTAGTAACCCGTCGCAGCTTCAACGGTAATCCCAATACTATAGGGGACGCTACATCTACACTCATTTCGAACCCACGTGGCATTCGTTGAGTCTGCACCTTTGCTAGAAGCGCGGCCGTTGTTATCCGTTGCACCAGCACATCACCGATCCTCCATTACGGTCCGAACCGTCCCTCGACTGTTGGCTCCGTCTCCCGTTCCCGTTCCCGTTCCCGTTCCTGCTCGCTCGCCCTTATCATCGACCACTGCCGCGGATGATGGAGTAAAGCCAACCTGTCCCCTCTACCGAATCGATTTGTCCGGACCAGTCACGAACCAAGACGCTTCGAGCGAAACGAATCGAGCGTGCGTGCGTGCGACTGTGAAGAGCCGCCTGTTTGTCCCAGGGCACGACGTGCATCATGTCTCGCCGGTGGGCTCGCAAGCTGGAGCGTGCGTGCTGCACGTTCGCAACATACATCCCGCTGGTGTTTGTCTATGGGTTGACATCGTGGGCGGTGTGGGTGCTGGTCAACATTGGTAGCGTCAGCGTCAAGAGCGCATGGATAGGTAGGCGAGAACCCGAGCTGTGCAGACTGTTGCGCAAGGGCACACTTGTAGCAACGCGCTGACATGGAAGGACTTCACAGGCACGGGTTCGTCGGCATTCGGCGTCGCCCTCTACCTCCTCCTCAACTGGTCCTACACCACGGCCGTCTTCACGGCTCCCGGCTCGACGACCAACGATATGGGCTACGGCCTCCTCCCCACGCAGAACACGCCGCAGGCCACCAGCTTCACCGTTAAGAGCAATGGCGAGTTCCGGTTCTGCAAGAAGTGCCAGGCCCGCAAGCCCGACCGCGCGCACCACTGCTCGACCTGCCGTCGGTGCGTCCTCAAGATGGACCACCATTGCCCCTGGCTGGCGACGTGCATTGGGCTGCGCAACCACAAGGCCTTCTTGCTGTTTCTCATCTACACCACGCTGTTCTGCTTCTACTCCTTTGCCGTCAGTGGAACCTGGGTCTGGGACGAGGTCCTCGACGACACCCAATACCTCGACACATTTATGCCCGTCAACTTCATCATGCTGAGCGTCATTAGCGGCATCATCGGGCTTGTGGTGGGGGCGTTTACCGGCTGGCACCTTCACCTCGCCAGCCGCGGCCAGACCACCATCGAGTGTCTAGAGAAGACGCGATATCTGTCGCCCCTGCGCAAGACATACAACTCGGCCCACAACCCTGCCAACCGCCTGCCCCAAGCTGCCCAGCAGTTTGTTGACTTCCACGCCAACGCCCTGCCCGGCATCACAAGCCCTGAGGAGGGAGAGGAGCGCCGCACCCAGGAGCTGCCCCGGACGTACCCCCCTGACGGCTCGCATCCGGTCCAGCTATCATATGTCGACATGGAGCGCGAACAGCGACGGAGACGCTATGAGGAGTACCTCGACGAACAAGACTCGGAAAAGCTCCCTAACGCATTCGACCTCGGCTGGAGGCGCAACCTGCAACATCTATTCGGACCAACGCCCGCGCTATGGTTCCTCCCCATCTGCAACACAACCGGAGACGGCTGGTCCTGGGAGCCGAGTCCAACGTGGCAGGAGGCCCGCGAACGCCTCCGCTCGGACCGTGAGCAGCAGCGCGCCCGCGAGGTCAGCGCTGGCTGGGGCGCACCCGACGGCGCACCCGAAGCGATCCCCGAAGTCCCGGAGCGTCTCGACGGCGCCGGCCGACACTTCACGCCCAGCCCGCCGGTAGCCCGGCCCCTGAGCAAGGCCGACCGTGTCTTGGGCCGTGACCCAGGCCTGTACGTCGACGCGACGCAGGAGGTACCGCTGCGGCGGCTCAGTCCTCGCGGCCGGACGCTCGAAGACGAGCTGGCGGACCTGGACGACGAGGACGACGAGGGGGATTGGGATGCCACCGACGACAAGGCAAAGCGGCGCGAGGAGGCCGAGCACCGCGCCATGGAGGTCGTCACCAACGGCGGCTGGGGCCGCGGCGGCGCAAGCGGCATGCTGAGCAAGGGAAGCTCGCAGACCAATCTCAGCCGCACGGTGAGCCCCAAGTTCCACGACGAGGGCGTCGACTGAATGACCTGGTCGCTTTCCTGCTTCCACGTTACAGCCCCCCCCCTTTCATGTGCAGGCCGGCAGCCACTTTGCTGTCCGGCCTTATTTCTGATGAGTCCCATGGCTGAAGGAGTTCATGTGTGTTGCAACTGCGCTGTCATCTTGCGTCTGATGATGATTACTATTATTTTGGTTCTGGAGGAGGGGAGGCATGTATGATACGCCATCTTATACGGGTACTGACGGGGTTTACGGATACTAATTACTTCTATTGTTACTCACCCACCCATGGTTTTCTTGCACTTGGTATAGTGTCCGCCTAGCATTAGAATTGCTAGCATTTTTTATTCGTACTTGAGAGGGCTGTGATGTTTTGTGCACAACACAGTGACGCCTGCCTAAGTTCCTCTGCCGTCGACGTTTGTGCTTGAGATGGGCTTTGATGTTTCGAAACCGGCGAGGTGACGACCGCTTGACGACGGCTCCTAGACAGCCGCTGCCAGCAACACACTCATCTATCTCGGCCCATGTAAGCCATTACCGACTGCTACCCTTCCCGGTCCTAATCCGGCCTCCATCTAGGCCCATCCATATGCTCCTATGTATACACACCCTTTCCTCTCGAAGCCGTCTGTAACACAACACAACACAGCACCACACCGTTCCCGTCTCTCTCACATGTCCCGGAATCATCTCCACCATTCCTCCTGACGCCCTTTTTACCCCAGCTCCCGAGTCCCGCTTCCCCGCACGCGCAGGGGGTGGCAGATGCCAGAAGGGGGCCGTGAACGACGCCACGTCGCGCGTGGGATCGACAAGACGATGGAGAGGGGGGCGTGTGTATACGGCTGCGGCTTGTCATCAGAGCCAGGACGATCCTCAGGGGTTCCGGTCAGGAGAGTGAGAGAGGCGCTGGCTGCTGCGTGTCCGTGGGGACTAAGGGTCCATTTCATTCCTTCATCGACGAGCGGACTGTTTCATGATACATTGTTTAGATTTCTTTTCATTTTATCTCGTCTCAGTTCATTTCGTTGAAAGACTTTTGCGCTTCAACCTCTCGGGGCCCGGTTTTCGTTGCTAGCCGGGACACACAACGACATAAATGCAGTCCGTCATCAACGCCCGCAATCTCCAAAGCCCAAGTTACAAATAAAACAAGTTGAAGAGAAGAGTAGAGAAACAAGCAAAACAGTTCCCAAGGTAGAAAAGGCCTTTCCTTCCAGAGTCCAAACCGGCCAAAAGTAATGCAGCGCGAGCCACAGGTATGTGTATCATGCAAGCTTTCCCATCCCCCATCTTCCTCCCTGCCGTTCCCGTTTTTGTGTACAACTTGCCGCTTCAACCGCAGAAATATTCAAGGGCAAAGATCAACCCTAGCCATGCTCTCGGAATGCTTCCATCTGCTCCACTTGCTGCTTGCCTGCCTGCTTGCCCCTTGGCTAGATGTGCTTCCAAGGGAGACTCGCGCACTAGTCCTTCTTGGCTGTTGTCAAGTTTGTCAAGTCCTTTTCCCGTCTTGGCAACACTCAGAGCGAATCATCATCATGAGCGAGATGAAAGAAAAACGTGGTGCACAAACAAAATTCCCGTGTGGTTTCCTTGCCTTGTGCCAGTCTATAATACGTGATTCCAGTTCCAGTGCAATGCTAATTCCCGACGCTCCAAACACGACCAAGCGTGGTGTATGCATATCCCTTTTCCTTTCCGCCGTTCCCGTGTATTGCTTCCCAATAAATAAAAATTCAACCCAAACCAAATTACCAACACCGCTCACGCTTCGGGGGGGTATCCGTCCATCTTTATTTTTTCATGCGCCGTGTTCAGACAAAGGAAAATGTGCGTACCGGGGAAACCCGTGAAAAACGACCGTTCAAAGAAGAGAAGAAGCGAGGGCTTCCATCAGATATAAACACAAATCCCACCGCGTTCATTGTGCGCCAGGATCCTCTCGGATCGTGGAATAAGGTGTGGGGGCGGATTCGGCTCCCCGAGCCCAGGGTCCAGGGAGTAACTGCCAAAGAATAGTTGAAATGAAATGAAATGAAGACTGGTTCCGTAAACGGACCGTCCAGAAACTCGAGTGTCGAGTAAAATATGTCCAGGGAAGAAATATAGTGTACAGATGAAGCCGCTAATCATGGATAGCTGTCAAAGCTCGTCTTCTCTGTGCTGGACTTGTCGATCGTGCCCTTGGGGCTGGTGTTGATTCGGCTGAAGACTTTGCCGCCCAGACGGTTGAACTTGTTGCTGTCTTGGCTGCGGCGAGGCGCATCGATCATCATCTTCTCGACCGAATCCACCTTGATCTTGCAGAACAACTTTGAGAAGAGGTACTGGTCGCCAGCGTGGTTGAGAAGAGGCAGGGTGCGGTAGCCCTGCTTGAGGTTGTTGAGCTTGGCGGTGTATGTAGCCACTGCCGGTCGGTCGTTGTAGCTCTCGCCGTCGTTGGAAAGCTTGACCGACCATCGAACGAAGATCAGCTCGGGATGTTTGGTTGTGACCTTGAACTTGAATTGTCGGTCAAACATGGGGTTGAAGCCGTTCTGTCGAATGACGTCTGTCTGGAACTTCTGGGGCGAATCGAGGTCTAGAGACCCGCTCGAGTTCGTGTCCTTCTTGTCACGCTTGTCGTTGGCGTGGAAGATCTCCACCTCGACATACGGATCCATCGACTTGTTGGCGGGGAGGTTGGCTGGTCGCATGAGCTGCTGCGCTGAGATGACGTCGATGCTGAATGAAACAACGCTGCGCTCCTTCTTGCCCTCGGCAATGTCCGAGTTGAACGGCAGGACTTGGATATCTCGGAGCTCGGCGGGCTTGTGGACGTAGCCGGAAATGTCTCGGCCGCCATCGAACATAGCGCGGTTGATCTGCATGCCCAAGTCAAAAGTCTGCCAGTTGAGCGCTGCCATCTGGACTCCGCGGCGCCAGTAAAGGAGGGGGTCAAAGTTGTTGGACGTGATTCGCGTTCGGTCAGGATAGACCCGCATCATGTAGCGCATGTTGTGGATATCGAGAGCCATCTTCTCCTCCTTGACTCGAGAGTGCTTGGCGAAGCTCGACTCCATGAAGGAGAAGATGTGGTTGTACTGTTTAGCCTCAGGGGTGTCAAATCCAGCGAACTTGACACCAGCGCAGTAGACGCCTAGGTCGCCCAGCACCTTGACCGTCTTGGTGGAAGCCTTCTTCGCGCTTCTCTCGCCTCCACTCTCGTTGTCGCTGGTGCTGCTGCTCATCATGTCCTGGACCCGACCCTCAGTGATTGTGTTGACTCGAGTCTTGCTGACCAGTCGGCGCGAGGAGTGGCTGGGGCTGAGCATGGGGCTCTGTGGGAGTGACTGCGATGGGATCAAAGCAGCCGCGTCAGTCATGGGACGACTCAATGGCGAGTTCAGGCTGTTTCCTCGTCGACGGCCTCGAAAATCAGTGCTGACGGGCTCCTCCTTAATCTGCGGTTTCTTGACCTTGATGAGAACGCGCTCCATCAGCTCGGAAGGTGATGGAAGCTTGTCGGGCGAATCCTCCAACGTTTCAACAACCAATCGGGAACCAAAGGAATCCTTAATGATCTCGACCATGACAGATTGCTGGGCCGGGGTGCAGTGAACCTCGAGCGAGATCCATAGAGGGTATTTCGACTTGATGAAGGCGTATTTGTTGATCGTGGTCATCACCTCGCGGAAACTGATCGAGGTGGTCAGCGTGCGGCCGTGGTTGACCTCGGGCTGGCCGGAGCTCCCATCCCAGCAGTCAACCTCGACACAGCGGCAGCCTCGAACTAGGGCCGAGATGTAACCCTCGACGCTGGATTGGCCAGCCACCTGTCGACCAAGGAGATACGTGTTATGGGAGCTAGAGATGATGTATTCGTTCATAGGACGGTCCAGCTTGTAGCCTTGGGGCTCCGCTTCGAGGGGCATGTTATGTTCGGATGACAAGAATCCGACCAAGGCAGCTTCCGACATGACCTGCATGTCCTGGGTCGCGTCAGGGGCGTCCACGTCGTCGTTCCGGAATTGGCGGCTGAAGTACACAAAGTGTTTCTCCCACATGGCGAGGTCAGAATCAACGTCCTCGCCCTGAACATCGCGTAGGAAGTTGAGGAACTCAGGCAAGGTGATGCCAATCTCGGGGTTAGCGGCAATGCTGCGAATGATTCGCTGAACATCGTGTCTTTGCTTCATCCGGCGGACAAAGTCCTTGAACTCGGTAAAGTTGAGCTTCTCACGTCGTCGGGCGTCAGAGCGAAAAAAGTTGGCCTCCAAGGTCCACTGCGAGCTGTAGATATGAAGGTTCTGGCAGACACGTTTTACTCCAGCAATGTCCAGCTCCTCTTGCCCCAGACCACGTGGCTTGTCACCAAATTGCTTGGCCATCTCAGACTGCCAATACTGCGCAATGGCTCGGTCGTTGAAGGCCATTAGCGAAGTCATCAATTCCTGGCGGTACTTCAACATGGCATCCAGAAACTCGGTCCAATTTGTCAAGCTTTCGTGGTCGTCGGCGACGATGTGTAGAAACTTAGTCTTCGAATTCTCCGGAACGGTGTATATAATGGTGAACCAGGTCGTCGCTAGCGAATCTGCAACTGCGAAGTCGAGGCAGTATTGCTGAACGTCAGTGCCGGTCCGAATCTCCTTGATCTCATCGACGTGCAGGGACTTGTGCGGTTTTGTCGAGTCCCACGAGAGTTTGTTTGATTCAGTATGGTAAACAAGATGGACTCGTTTCGTTCGGGTTTTCCTGGACACTTTGAAAACTGGACTGCCATTTTGGAGCTCGGCCGGGAGCACAGGTCCGGCCATGGTGCTGGCGCTGCCATTGATAGAGCCAGCCGAGCTGTTGTTGCCTGACGAGGTTTGAGCAGCACTGTCAAGGCCCAGCAATGAGATGGCGTCGTCCAGGACTGGGTCAAGCTCCTCGTCGGTGTCGGTTAGAGCATTGCCCTCTGGTGGAACAGTGGCATTGCTATCACTGCGGCGGCGCAGGATGCTGGGACCAACGCTACCATCTCGGCTGGCAGGGGCCGCGGAGGATTGTCGTCTCCTGCTGGCGAACCGATGGGCCCGGTTGGAGAACCGGCGGATCAGGTTGCTCTTGGGGATGGGTTCGGGCATCGTACTGGGAGTGGTAACCAAGCTATGGCCCAATGAGGTTGTACTCGTCTTGCGAGACAAGATGGACTCCGGTAGCTGGAAGTTGGAGGGGCACGGTTCCTCGTCCCGGCCGCGCATGGGTTCAGGCGACGGCTGGACCGAGGAGCTCGTGGTAAGAACGGCGGTATCGGGGGACATGATGGGCGATCCTTGTAGTGAGTTGGAGGCCACGGAGGAGGCACTGATGGCAGACAATGGGACCGTGGAAGGCTGGGAATGTGAGTGAAAAGCCATCTGAACCTGACTAGGGTAAGAGGTCGGTGACCTGGAAAATGAGGACATGTCTGTTTGTAATTGAGGTGTTGAAGGTAATGAGTGTTGTTTTGCGGGGGCTGAATTGAAAGAAGACATGATGGTGCTTGTGTGGTGGTGTTTGCACTATGTGAGTGAGCCAGGGCGCGTCTGAAGGTTGCGTCGACATATATAAGAGATCAGGCAGTATGAGGAGCCATGGTGGGATGGGGGCAGTGATTGCGGGGAAGAAATCAGTTGCACAGGGCGATCTCCTCGTGGTCGTCGACCTGGGGTACAGCTAAGGCCAGGTGGGATGTCGCGGGAAGTGGGTGAGGGTGAGGGCGAGGCGAGGGCGTGGCCGGACGAAGGTATCAACGTAGATGCAGGGACGAATGCAGCGTGAGGGTGCCGTCAAGTGGGCCGCAGTGAGCAAAGCCCAGCCGTGGAGTGGGAGCTGGAAAGGTGCAGTCGAGGCCGATCTGATGCGCGGAGATGTGCCAAGTTCGTGGCAGCGTGGTGAGCTGGCAGAGGTGGGATATGCAGGTGGCTGCTTTTGGGCCGCCTTGGGGAGTTGGTTGGAGTAGGGCAACTTCAGGTCCGTGGGGAGGCGGGTGACTGCAGCACGGCACAGCGCAATGCAGCGCAGAGCGCGGGAGACGAGGCCGAAAAAAGAGAGGCGAAGATAGAGGAGCACCCGTCGAGGGTCACGGCTCGTGGTGGGTTGGCGTCGGCCAGCAAACGCGCAAATTGGCAATTCGATCAGCGCTGGATGGCGGGTCCTCCGGGGGCCTTTTCCAACAAAAATCCTCCTCCGATAGGGCCCTGGTCGGGTTGCGCAGCTCGGGACGCTCGCGAGACGTCGTGGAAGTGGTGATGCTTGTGCCGGCGCTGGTGGAGAGGGTGAGGTACGGGAACCGCCACAACGGGAGCCGCGGTTCGGTGGGTTCTGGCAGCTGGCGCAGAGCCGCAGGACACAATTGCAGATGCAGACTCAGTCGCAGATGCAGACAGGTCAGGTGTAGCCAGGACAGGCCCTGACAACTGTGGCAGCGTAGACGGGTTGAAGTTGCAAGGGCGCGTTCGCTGAGTCACCCAATGCGGATACTGAGGAACAGGGTCGAGATGGTAGGCTGCGGAACGCTCGCAATTGTCCAGGAGTCGCAATTTTTCAGGTGAGTACTGTTCGGTAGGGCTGGTAGCTGGAGGCGAGGGGGTAGACGACAAGGCCGTGTGTCTGTCTGTCCGCTTGGTTGTCTGTCCGTTGAGTGTTGAGGCGCGAAGTCAAGGGAAACAGAGAGCAGAAAGATTCCAGAGGTTGAGGTTGTAGGTGGTGGTGGTAGAACTGGTGGAGCGGGAGTGGGTGGGTGGTGAAAATGGGGGGAGTCAAGGTAGTAATAAGTAGTGGAAGTAGTAGCTCGGGGGCGAAGGTGGGAAATTCAGAGAATAGGTCGGTACAGTAGGTACGGAGTAGTCAACCAGGAGAAAGGAAAAAAAGGTAATTCCCAGGTGGGAAAGGAGGGAGGAGACGAAGGCGTCTTAAGTGGGAGCCAGACCAGAGCGAGAGCTGGGCGCGGGAGCGGGAGCGTCTTGTATCTGAGCTAGGGTCCGGGAAATTATGGCGGGATGGACACAGCCAAGAAGGCCTTCTTTATTTGGAGCGCTGGAGGACACGAGAGAGACGAGACTGAAAGTGCAGTGCGTGCTGGCGGTGTCGGTGCCTGTCTGTGCCTGTGCCTGTGCTTGTGCTGTGCTGTGCCGGTGCCTGTCTTGTCAGTCTCAGTTAGGAGGAGCAGCAGAAATACGTGGAGGAAGAGGAGCAGCAAGCATCAGCGAGCGACGCAGCACAGAGTGGGCACCTGGGCGCTGTGTGTGCTGGGCACTGGGCGCTGGGCCAGGCGGCGACCAGGGAGGGGGAAGAATTGATTGATTTGACTTGGCTGGGACGGGGGTTCTTCCACTGGGACTGGGACTGGGTCCGGGACTGGGGTTACGTACAGTTGGTACTCTCTAGGAGCGACGGGGGGGAGGAGGATACTGGGG
>JABSTB010000869.1:0-36706 GCA_013756995.1 Neonectria neomacrospora | reverse complement strand
AAGGGAAAGGATATAATCGAAGGGGGCTGAAGGTGACGATGTGGTGTAACTCAGCTTGTGTTAGGCTGAGGTGGGGCTGGCTGGGTTAAAGTATTGTGGCATGGGTTAAGGCTGGGCGGTTAGAACTGGCAGAACTATAATGCCCTCACTTTTCCCTCCTATAATTATAGATTATTATAATAATACTATACTCTTTATAATCTATGTTAACATATATAGGATTTAAATGTTTAAATCCACAAGTAAAAACAAGTTCATAAATATAAGTATGCCTTAAGGAATAAAAGGTCTATTAAGCGAGCACTCAAACGCCGCCGCGCTATTAGCCTAAATCTTTAATAGTATATATAAATATTATCTTCAAGCACTGCTATATCTGAAGTCCATTGCGCAGACAAGCAGACTATAGTGGCAACCTACTCATCGCACCTCCCATTAAGCCCTTTTTCGCACATTTTCTTCTGTCTCCTTCTGGTATCTTGTGTGGCAAGTCACAAAAGAACTTTTTAATCCTTGAAGGCTGTATTTGTCGTAGGTAGAGAATAACACGTCTAATTGGTGACACGGTTAGCGTCTACCATTATGTCGGAATTGGTATGTTAGCCGCAAACCTATCAAACTTCGTGACGAAGTTCCGCTTCAATTGCTTGTGACGATTAACAAAATGCATCGGCTTCATGTTCAAGTTAGTATTCGGCCCTTGTTGGAGCTGCCTGATCGAGTTAATGCTGCGGGTCGTACTTCCTTAAGCGTCCTCTCGACAAGGGGCTTCGGCTTGGTTCCGAACCTAACTAAGACACCCTTGTTCATGTACTCGATTGCTGGCCAACCAGCCGAGTTAGGTGCGGCAGCAGCTTTTCTTGCCAAGTTGGGGACGCCGGTATCTGGTGGAACGTAATTCTGGTGTTGTTGGTACTTACTTCCGGTGATTCTTTCGGCTTTGTTGGTTGACAGTGGGGTCATGATGCGTGTGACAGCGTGCTTAGGCCCTCACTTGCTCCTTTATCCTCTCTTTTCCACCTCCCGCTCTTGGGGAATAGTACTTTTGTAGCCTGTTGAACCACGAGATCAACACTTAGCATTTCAAGGCGCCTCTATTCAAACTGCTGAGTGCAGACATTCGGAGCTGTGCGGGGTTGAGATGCTGTGAAGAGAGCATTAAATAATCTACCAAAGGATTCATGACCAACGAATAGGAAATAGGTAGCTCCAAGCCCTAGACTCGGGCCGTAATATACAAAAAGGATCTCTGGTAACCGAAATTTGACTTGATGCCGAATGGCCTGGTACTGATCCCATCCTGGTTCACCCTTCGAGCGGCATTCGCCTGCTTGCTTTAAGCTCTCAAGGCAAATCTAAGCTGCAGCATAAATACCATCACAACGAGACGAATGCTCGTGGTGGATCATCCACCCGCGCACCCAGCACAATTTGTATCTCAATGGCGTCACCGTCTTCGGCTGGAAGATTCTGACTTCCCAATTCAGTTGCGTGGGGGCATCATCAACACGTTCTATAAGCACCACGGAAACTACATCATTAAGATAAATTCCTACCCAATAGGTTATATAATAGAAAGCATCACTTTAAATCGGTCCGTTTAATGACATTTCATACAGAGAGATGGATTATCGGTTGACATTCTGGAACTGGGATATCAAGAAATACCCATGTACCCTGCTGTTGGTCCTGAGGAAAAAGGACCGGCCACTTACATAATGGAGGCGAATACCCCTGCGCGACTCGGGGACGGGAAATCTGAACTTCCATGGCATGGTTCTCCCTCGCATGGCTAAAATGACGATCAATCAATCACCCCACAGACCCATAAACTCAACAGTGTAAAGCACTCATGTTTACACTCCTCCGCTACGAGACCTTTCTCTTACATCTATACTGCCATGAACGCAAATGAAATGAATTCTCGAGTCGGAGCCATCTCTTCCAACCTTAGTCGGCTTGACTAGCCAGCGTCTCTAGAGCGGCTGCTACTCGAGATCTTGCTTCTAGTCATCACTAGCCTTCCCGGCCTGGACACGCTCTGGAACTTACTTAGGGCATCGCCTCAAGCATGGCGCCTATTCAACAGTCATGCTCTCACAATCACCGAAGGCATACTTTCCGGTCCGCACTCAATACTACCACCAAAAATCCAAGAACTCATTCGCGGAGTCATACTTGCGCGCTCTAAGGCTCTTCCTTTTAAGAATCTAGATAAGTTCCAGGTCCGATTCATGCAAGGCATGATTCCTCCCGGTATACAAAACAAAGTACACAAGTCTCTCGGCCCTGAAACTCTATCGGCCTCGATCGTATCAGTGGCAGTACTACGGTCCGTCGTCGCAACAGCACACCAAGCCTCTGCTCTATCGCAAGCATGTTTGGCATCGTGCCTGGCACGGTTGAGAGCCCCGAGCTTCAGGCCGTTACACTGTTTCGATCCTATGCCTCACTATACACATGATTATGGCGAGAACGGTGACTGGGCTCCAGCCTGGGATCGCGAGTTCGTCGGTACGCCCGCCAAGGTGGTTGAGGCAGGGCAACCTACTTGGGTAGAGGAAATGCGAGCCTTGCGTGCCATGTGGATCATACAACTAACGGGTGAAGTGCAGTGTCTGGTCGCAGACAAGGCAGACACGATTGGATGGTCGGGTGAAGATATAGATATGCTGAGTAATATGGACCCGGTGGCCTTACTGGAGAGAGCTTGCATTCCGGTTTCCAACGCAGAAGAGGTCAAGTCAGCGATGGAGTATTTAACAACACAAGGGGACGCGACGAAAGATGTGTACTACCGAATGCCCCGGCCGCCTCTCGCTTCAGCGAGTGACAGCTGGATAACAGCATTGCCAAAGCGAGAAGAGCACGGCTGGGTTTTGCGTGGCTTTCGTCGGAACAACCAGTTCTATCCATTGCCTAAAGACTCTGCTGTGCCAGAGGACGGAAAAGCAGTCAGATTTCCAGTATACAATGACGCCGTTCATTGGGGTCAGACTGAGGACGCCTTGAGGGTAGAAGCTGTTGGTGTGTTTTTCTTTAGATGTGTTTCAGGCAGTTTGCTTGATAGATCGCCTATTGCCGGTGTCAGGTTCGACTCTTTCCGCCCGCTAGGCTTCGCCTTCTGGGATCGACAGAGGATGCACCTCTTGGGTCTGACTGGTGGTATACATCAGCCGCGATACACAACCAGCTTTTACTTCTTTGCATGGGAAAGTATTCTACCCCTAGAAGAAGTTGCCAGTTTGAAGGCTACACTACGGGAAAAGACACGCATCTTTTGTCCTGATGCCTAGCTTACCACCTACCTATTTTAGAAGATTCAGACTCTACTTCACTGGCAACTGTTATACCTTGGTGATTTGCTATAAATTGAATTAGTCCATACTTCATATTCTTAGTATGTTAACTTCCTTCTCAATTGGTGCGAGATTCTGTATTAAAACTGAGGATATTAAATGTTTTGGGGTTTTATATCTGTTAATCATTACAATAGTAGTTTGCATTTTCTTGACTAGAACTCTGACATGACTTGCTACTGAATACCCTCAAAACCATCCCCGTATAGTCCCAATGTTTTTAGTCATGGCCAATCATACTGAACTATTTCCGCCTCCAAAGCCGAAGTAATCATAGTCTAGTAACATAGAACAAGAGCATAATCTTCACCTCTGTCTCTAGCTGACCAACAGTAGTCCCAGTAACTGTATAGGGAATATTGGGGATGAATATGTCAATCTCATCAATAGTTCTTATTCCCAGTTTTCCCTTATGGTTCAATAGGAAATACGCTGGTCCTGCCCCATTAGGGCTGCTAAGTACAGCATGAAACTCGTGGGGATTCATCTTCGCATTAAGAGTTAAGCGTTCATTCCACTTGCCAATTGTCGGGCTTCCACCAAACTTGTTAATTAGGGCCTGGAACAAATTTGCCAGAGTGGTTTTGTTGGTAATCCGCGACTGAATAATATACTTGACGTTGCTGACATCACCGCTATAATAATGGCAGGCTTTTGTCTATAATTACCCAAATTAGGAGGTTAGTAGTTTCCCTACTGGCTTGAAGGGTAAGGTTCATAGCAATAATTTCTTTGCAACTGACAAAGAGTAGTGAGAATAAGGGAGAGTAATTAGAAATTAAAAGAAAGAAGAGAAAAGAATATTAACTCACTCATTGCATCCATGCTGCATCACTCCACTAAGACTCAGGGTTAGTTGCTTTAGACAAGGTGAAAATTCCCTTCAATTGGAACTGGATACCAAACTTACTTGGCGAATGTTTGTCATAGGGGACCCTTCAACCCAGCCTAGATACTGGTTTTCTATAGCGTGCTTGACCGCGAGGTTGTTGTCTGCAATTATAACACCAGAATCGACAATGAAGGAGCTAGTGAAATACGCTGTCGTGGGCTGTTGGTAGTATCGTCCAAGTCAGCACTGCTTATCTTTGTATGTGGCCAAGACTTTACAGAGGAAACTGTCGACCTGTTGATCTGATCGAATATGTGAACTTACCTGGCATTCTTCCATCTCCCCTTCAAAAGGACCAAGAGGATCCGGCCATAACCGTCCTTCCTTGTCGTTTACCCAATACATATCGACGGGCTTCTGAGTGATGCCGAGACCGCTGAATGCTGTATCCAAGTAGTTTCGAAAATACGGCGCATCCACGTCTTCCCCTTCCACCGACCAACCCTCTTTTTTTTCTATTCCCCAACCTTGCAAGTATTCCGCAGACTCGAGCGAAACCTTGTTGTTAGCCATCCGAGCCCCTTCCTGAGACATGGCCATCAGACAACGGAGTTTTTCCCCCTTCTTCCGAGCTACGGAATAGGCAGCGGTTTCCCGCTTAGTGAGATTTGTAACCACATCGTCATGAAAATCTCGCTCTATGGCAGGGGCGTGAGGGTTCAAACCAGGATTTGGAGATAGCCCGGTGTAAAAAAGTAGGAGAAGGGAAACGACAGCAACGAAAAAGAATGTGAAGAGTGACCTCCACGAGGATTGAGGCGTGGTATGCATCCTGTATCAAGATGGATATTCAGTGTATCGTTTGCGGATGATAGAGAGGGGAAACGGTAGAGAGGTTACTTCTCATTTTGACGTGGGAAAAGCGACCACCTTGTATTGTATTAATGGCTGGGACAGAAGAAGTGTAGAAGATTGAGGCCCGCCGCGCCACCCTTTGGGGTTGGCCGGTGGGACTGATACGAAGGGCCGAGTTTGGAGTGTTTCTACGCCCCCCGAGTACATGTTGTTGGCGATAGATTGTCCACCATCCCGAGTAAATGCTGTTGGTAGCGGCTTTTTTCCTCTGGTAAAAAGAAAAGTCGGTGACAAACCTGATTGCTTGAGACTCAACAACCATGATGACCAGATGACCAGATGACCAGATGACTCTAACTGCGTGAGAAACATGATGCTCTGGTTGGCTGTAAGTTACGCCAAGGCGACGCGCTTAACAGGCCGGCTTGTGGTATTATGGACTGGTGGTTACACTCTTGGCGCGGTTGGTTGGTGACAGAGTGGAGTTGCAGTCTTTGAGTTAACTTAGTTCCCGAGGATTGCCTGACCGCTTACCACGGTTAAGGTTACAACCAACAGCATCGAGTTATCCTTCTTGATGCTAGAACCAACAACGCCGTTTCCTGAAGCGCTCCAGTCAACCGAACAAGGCTAAATTTATGCCAGACTACTGAGTGGGACTCAGCATCTCCACCGGAACGGGCCGAATGACCTGGTCTCAACATCTTGCCGAGTGAATCCTGTCCGGAGCCAAGACCACACTAAGATCAAGTTGGATGAAAACAGAACCAACAACACAGAATTCCGATAGCTTGATTTCTTTTTTAAGCTTGTCTGTTGGGGGTCTAGTGCGGGTTTCCTGCATGTCCAAGAACCTGCCTCCCGGAAAGACTTGTTTCCACTTTATTGGGTATGGTTTCCTAAATTAATCTCCATAATGGCATCCGGTGTTTTGTCGAGGCCAATATATCAAGATCACAATTCCTGATGTCCGACCTATTAATATCCTATGAAGAGCTTTCCGAACCATCCGGGCTTCTGTACCTACTGCACACAGGTTTGTGTGACCTCTGGGTTATTTTATGAGCCAACGAAGTCGGAGATGGGACTCGAAAGAGGCGCGTAGAGCCTCCCGCAGGTTATCCACCTCCCACACAACCAATAACACCAACACACATGTAGAGAGATGGAGAAAAATAGGGTCATCCCACTTTGATCACAACACCGTATAGAGCCATCAATTACTACTACTTCCTTGTATACACATGAAATACCAAGCCTCGCCAGCCTTTATTTACAATGCAACTACTTCTCAAGACTATGGCAGAAGTGGTCTCCTTGTATAAAACCGCTACAGGGAGGTATCGTCCCAAACAGGGGTGCCCCAACGGAGTGATCATCTGGTACTATCAAGAAACCAGGGGGCTAGAGGGCTAGACTTTTCCAAAAGATCATACTCCGGTAGTGTTGACTCTGCAAGGCGCTCCTCCGCCTACGGAGACCTCCGTATGCCGTACGCGATGTCATAGGTGTCCGCAACGGTGGTCCGATATCAGTGGCAGTGCGGAACTCATCATCAGTACTTCGTTAGGCAAGATAGGCGTTGTGCATATTCCCTCATTCTCAAGTGGTGCCCATCACCGGACATTGGTGGATGTACTCCTCAAGCCTTGAACTTTTGTAGTTTCGTAATCTTGCAGAGGGCTTTGTCAGGCTTAGCATCCTATTTCAACCGCTTTTACCCCCCTGTTAGCCTGATATCAGGGAAGAGAGCAGCCAACTGGGCCTCCCAAAAGCCCTCATCCTGCTCCGTCCCCCAGTCTCGGTTGGCAGATTCACTTGACTGATGGATGACCACAAGCTTGGCGTCCCGAGGCATCATGAGATAGCGCAGTGAATACCAAGAGCTCGTGGTTCCATGATGGCCGAGCGATCCGCGAGAGTGGACACGCGCCATGCCGCTCATGTCTTTTTAAACCCATGGTATTTCAGATCAAGTGTAACAAGAGAATAACTTCTCATGACATCCAGTCGTTCAGGATACCGCAAGCAACTCGGTGATTTAGCAACCAAGCCAAATTCAGATTCCACAAAGTACAGACAGTGAACATGGTGCTGAGTGCGTTTAGCCAACGGCTGACTGCTAGCCGATGGTGGAATGTCTGGACGACTTTGACGACACTCACGTTGGTGGCATCTAGTTTCTGGATCCCAGTTGCAAACGCCGCTCCCCCAGATGTACGACATCTACAGCCTCGAGCGCAAATTGCCAATGGCATCGAGTTGAGGGTGCTTCCCATAGGAGAGTACGTATTGTCTTTCATTACCCACTGCGGCAGGTGTTGCATCTTCGGTTCATCTACTCCTTACCCTATCACTCTTGACTCTCGGACTTTTCTGATAGTACACTAGTTCTATCACGTGGGGTGCGCAAAGTACAGACGAGACTGGCTTCCGTAAGAAGCTCTTTAACATGCTAGCGGATCGAGGGAACAAGGTCGACTTCGTCGGAGGTATGGCCACCGGAGCCATGGCCGATAACAATCACGAAGGACACCGAGGTTACGTGATCAGCGAGATCACAGATGCAAGCGGGGTTGGCATCTACGCAGCTGCGAACATTGTCCTGCTTCATGCAGGGACCAATGACATGAAGAACAATGTCAATCCAGCAAACGCCCCATCACGCCTCAAGAACTTGATCGATATTATTTTCAAGCACTCCCCCGACGCCGTCGTTTTCGTGTGTCAGATCATTCCAGCAGGTGGGAGTGCATATCCTTCCACAGTTCCACGGATTGAGGACTTTAACGCTGCCATCCCTGACTTGGTGTCCAAGTACGTCTCGGCGGGGAAAAAGGTGATGATAGTTTCGATAAATACGGCTCTTTCCACTGCCGACTTGGCGGATAACCTTCACCCTAACGACTCTAGCTATGCGAAAATGGCTGCTAAATATTATGCTGCTATTGAAGCTGCAGATGAGGAGGGCTGGATCTCCAAGCCGGGGAAAGCAGAGACCGCACCGAATCCAACCAGCCCGGACTCTTGCAAATCAACACCATCTTGGTATAAAGTAGGCCAAATCGCCAATGGCGCCAAAATGTATGTCACCCTCCCTCTTCTGGACTATAGATCTTCTCGAATAAGGGTAATACTAACATCTCCTCGCTTCAGAGCTACTACAGATGGTTCATTCAAGCCCTCGTGGGTTAAACGAGGCGTCGTTGCCGAAGGTGCCTGCCCTGGTGCTCAGCTTCACTTCATGGATCTTGACGGCGATGGCTTAAAGGATTACGCCTGTGTTGATCCTAAAACGGGAGCAACAAAGGTCCATCTCAATATTCCAGACTTCGAAGGCAAAACATCTGGAAAGTGGAAAGCGCTAGGGACTGTCGCAAAGCCGATCGAGGCCCGAGATGGAACAGGGGTAATGTTTGCCGAGTGAGTGATTTCCCTTCTATTCTCACTCTCTTCTAGGCTAACCTTTACATAGTTTGAATGGGGATGGCAGAGGCGACTTTATTTATGTTGACCCCGACAACGGAGAAGTTTCTGCGTGGATCAACCGACTCGAGAAGGGTGATGTATGGCAGTGGCAGGCGCTTGGCCGGATTGCCGGGGGAGTTGGCGCAACAAATGACACCCTTCAGATGGTGGACCTTGATGGTGAGCACTCTGCAGCTTCTTTTCTCGCCCTATATTCAAACAATCGTCACGTTTCTTGATCAGGTGTCTGCACGGTTCAGTGTTCACTAATCATGGAACGTGATAGGTGATGGAAGAGCTGATTTCTGCCTCGTCAACCAGAATACGGGGCAGGTGACAGCCTGGTTAAACACGGGCGCGGATATCATGCCAGATTATCATAAACTTGGCGTCATCGCTACCGGAGCCTCTGCCACAAAAGGAGATACCGTTCGCCTCGGCGACTTGACAGGCGAAGGCAGAGCCGATTATATGATCGTTGGCTCTGGCGGCAAGGTAAACGGGCTCATCAACCGGCTGAAAGAAGCAACCTTAGTTCCCGAGTGGTCGCAAGTTTTCACCTTTCACGAAGGACCAGACGGTGCCAAACAAGACCAAGTACGATTGGTAGACATGACGGGTGATGGTAAGGTAGACTACCTACTTGTCGACGCGAAAACCGGAAAAGTCACACTATGGGAAAACACTGGAACTGGAGGAATGTTTCAGCAAGGAGAAGGGGTCATTTTGTGTGACTGTAAGCCTTGCACATTCTTCCCCGGTTATGCGTCCGGCGCCAATACTAACTCGTCGATATTTAGTGGACGGTGATGGCACAAGCGACTACTTCTGGCTCGATCACAACGGCAGAGGCTGGGGCTATCTGAACAAAGGAAAAGGCAAGGATCTGTTGGATGATTTGGGCCCAATTGCTGAAGGGACAGGTCACCTGAGAGAGCAGGTCCGGATGGGAGTTCTGACCAAGAGCGGTCGCGCGGATTACATCGTTGTTGACGAAGAGACCGGAAGAGCCCTCTGGTGGCAGAACATGGGTAAAGCCGGGAACTGGGGTTGGACATCTCGTGGCGAGTTCGCCGCAGGCCCCAAGGACACGATTAAGACCAAGTTTGGTTGGAATTTCAAAGGAAAGAATGTGCGCTTTGCCGAGTAAGTCTGCCACCAATCCCCCGCCTATCTCTTTGGGAAACTTGGATCGACTGATGGGAATCCTCGCATAGCTTGGACGGCGATGGCCTCGATGACTACCTCTATGTCAATGATGTAGGGGCCACCGTTATGTGGCGGCACCTTGGGACCGATCCACCATCCTGGGGTCTGCCGCACTTGGTCGCGGATGGAGTTGGTGTTCTAGCGAAGAATGTTCAGTTTGCCGATACGAACGGTGACGGTCGCCTCGACTACGTCGTGGTAGGTACCGTTACTGGCAGCGCACGATCCTGGCACCATCTTGGATTTCGAGAAGATGGATCTATTCGCTGGAACACGCCGCTGAGTTTCGCCGACGGAGTTGGTTCTCTTGGATCTGCTATCAGAATCACCGAGGCAAGTTAAGCTTACCCCCGGTATCTCTCCGTCTAACCTGTTTTATTTCAGATGACTGGAGACAAGCGTGCGGACTATGTGTCGATAGACCCTATCAACGAGGCTCTTAATCTCTGGGAAAATCGATGCTGGCCACTTAGCCCAGGAGGTGGTGGTGACGGTGATGGCGACGGCGATGGTAACGGTGATGGTACTGGCAGCTCCATCATCTACATCGACCCGACAATTTGGAAGTCCAAGACACCAACAGCAGGCTGTCAACCCCCTTGCACACTCGTACTGCCACCATGGCCGCTCTCTTCCTCGACCGTCATCAGCTTTCCAGTCATCACTGAGACCATCAAGGAGACGTGGCCTGAAACCACCAACGGAGTTACCAAATATCGCACCACCACAATCACCGTTCGGGTCACACTCCCGCCCGTCACAACTACTGAGATTGAGGTGCCCAACATCATCCTGACCGAATCCACCTCGAAAATCGTCCCTGTGCGAAGCAGCATCGTTCCACCGCCTATAATACTGACAGAGCCCACCCATGGCATCACTTACACCTACAGTCCGGGCCCCTTTCCGACCGGCACCGGCGTTGGGCCTCCGCCTGGTGATAACCCGGGTGACATCCACATCACCGCTGGAATTCCTGGGCCTATTTGCAAGAGTGGCTGCGGTACTCTCTGTCTCTTTGGCTGTGGTCTTGGAGGAGGCGGAGGGGGCGGCGGTGGAGGTGGCAGTTCGCCTGGTTGCATTGGCGGAGGGTGTCCTCCTGGAGGAAATTGTGTTGGTGCTGGATGCGCAGGGAATAACGACGACGACAACGACGACGATGATGACGATGACGATGACAACGATGAAGAGACCTCAACCTGCGCCACAGAGACCAACACCGAGTGTCATCAGGTTTGTACCAAGCAGCCCTGCTCCACGGTCTGCAATACCTATGTCGGCTGTGACTGCGCGACCTCGACTATAACAGACTATTGGGTATCATGCAAAGCCTCGTCCTGCACCACTACCTCGACCGCGGTCATCACTGGCTGCTTCCTCACTGCAACTGCTACAACAACAGGGGCATCTTGTCCGTTGATCACAGTCGACCCTGTGAATGACGACCAGGGTGATGGTGACGGCGAATACAGAAACTTGGGATCCGCTTACAAAACCACTTACTCTGCGACTGTCATTGTCAAGTCAACGCCTTACCCCGTCAACAGTGGCTATGTAACCATCGACAAGACTGCTTACCCCATTCCCGCCGTGAAATCGGTTTCCAAGACTAAACTGGCGGGGACCTCAGCTGTCATTATCCCTTCTCATGTTGGCACCATTATCTCCATAACAGTGACAAATATCAAAATTCCCACCACCACTTATGCAAAGGCCACTACAACGGTGTCACCCTCCAGATCAACAACCACTACAACATCCACGACAACCATGTCACACCCAACCAACACGGCCATCAACGTCGGCCAAGGCTACTGCTTCGCCGACCAAGAGGGCTATCTCGAGTTCAGTATCAGTGAGGCACGACAAGTAATCAACTCGTTCTGCTCGTCCAGCTATGTGCTCGATCCGGGCAACACCATCGGCCAAGCGGACGCTCTCGAAGAAGACGGCTACAACGTCGTGGTATCTGCAAGATGGGCGCCGGACCAAAAGGGATGCGGAACCAAAGAGGCCTTCCCGTTTGCGGATGACGAGCTGAACTTTGAAAGCTGTCTAAAGGGCTGGAACACCGCCTCTTTCTGTGAAGATCCAAATTCAGATGCGAAGTCAAGTTACGGAGGAGCGTACGTTCTTGACCCGCCAGAAACCGGCGGCTGCATTCTTCTTCGGTTATATGCGTATAGCACGTCCGCTCGCCGATTCATGCCGCGCCTCAACGGCAGAGACGCGCCGCCCATACCGCCTGCGATGAACATTACGCACATGGGAGATGAACCTGTCTGGGAGCATGGAAACAAGTCTAATGTTCCTGTAACGTGGCCCATCTCCGACAACACGACATCTGAGTATCCCCAGATGTTCAGTCCAGCAGAGGTTAGTGAACTCATAAACGGCACATCAACTGCTGTATGATTTGAAGGCTCTAGGGAGTTGAACATTATCTACCCAAGTGCTCTGGGAGAGCCATGGGTATCGAATCAATCGACTCGGGTGCCTGGTGGGTTGTTGGGGCTTGGGAGGCTCAGTGGCGATGCTGGAACACAAATCCTCGGAGCCACAAGTTCGAATGGGATCCAGACCAGATGTGGTATTTTTTGTTTGGAGTACCGCTCTGTTAGAAAATAAGTGTTAATTGTGTCTCCAAGCCTTACGGAAATAAAGCTTTCTAGAGGTTTCTGCTAGAAAGAGCTGATTCAAGATTAAAGAAACCACCATCTGTATTTTATCAACATTCTCCTTCTCCTCAAATAAGCTTATAAACATTAAAGAAAGAATTAACCGTACCTTGGAGGCATAAGTCAATCGTCCACCACGAGTCTCTACGTGGAAGAAAAGCTTTTCCAGCTGCAACTCATTGTAAACCTTTTAGGTACTCTATCGTGACATCATGCGGAAACTTGAGTTCGGGAAGTTACTTTTCGTGATTCTTGAGCAATGGATCCTGGGACATACCAGGAGAGGCTGTAATGCAAGCATCAAATAGGTGCTGACTGATGACTGCTGGGCTATGATTATTTGGCTCAAGTGGCGTCCATTAATCAAGAATTTTCCTTGTAATGTTATGATCTTTTCGTTGGTCTCTTGGGGTGCAGGTTCCCGAAACGACGATGTGCAATTTGGGTTCGACCGTGCCTCAAAAGGAAGTAGCTTGATCCTGAGAGAGCTGTTGCTCAATATTTTGGGCTTTCCGAATTTTCGCTTGAATTCGAGTACCGTCATGATTTCGGTATAGCGAACTGAGCCAAGACAGCCACAGCTTTCCCTGGCCGTAACGGGAGTCTTCTCGGTGCAAGCTGTGAACATTGACGTGGCCTTTGAAGTCTGTCATGAAATCAGTCCGGGCCTTGAACTCGACACGTGCTAGCAGCAATTTAGTGTCGTGCATGATGCGCAAGTCGGCCTTAGAGCAGATCTGCCAAGCATACGACGGATCAGACTACATGCACTCCGATGAAGATCGTTGCTGCGGCACAGTTCCTGCTCCCCAAAGTCATAGTCAAGCAGGTACTCTAGAATCGGCTTGATAAACATGCAAGCTCCATGCCAAACCAGCCATACCTTAATTTCGGGAGGAACCTTTTGAACCTCTGAAGGGCTGTGCCATTCCACCAAGCCAAGCCCACATTGAGCGCCGACTACCGAGCCCAACTCAAAACCCAATAATATATTGAAGGGGGCGACACCTAGTTCAGAGCGGCTGACAAATACATGAACCAAAGTATCAGCTCTCAGCTTTAAAGTGATAGTGGAATCCGCCACAACGCCAGTCGACTAGGTGGTAGGCTGTGGGAACCCCGCTTTCATCTCGAAAGACGAGCGATTGACGCCTTTTAGAGGCCATAATCTACATCCCTGACTGTTTTCTTCCTTTGCGAAAGTCAGTATGCGAGGACTCGAGCTCCCAATTTCCCCATTTCTTGCACTCGGAGACCTTTACAAGCTGAACCAAGAGCTTAACCCTTTCCTTGGTGAGAGCGCGCACTGCCCGCGTGAGAGGATCTCGTCCATCGTATTTTGTGTTCTGATCTGGAAGCCGGAGTGTTTTTCAACTTAGTGCCCCAAAATAGATGCTCCCGCAACGTATCAAGCGCCGATCCATCTAACTGACTTCTTCCTTTTCGGCTATGTGTGGTAAGCTCTACGTAAGAGATATCAGGGCAGTACCTAAACAAGGCTTCAAGCGTGATGTCTTTGAGGCCCGCGGTGCCCTGAAGCTGCACGCGGCGGAGGTTGGGGCACGACCTGGCGAGGCGAGTCACAGCCTTGTCCGTGAGTTCTTCAGCTGAATTCTTGGCACCGTAATAGACATCATCGAAATGGAACCCGAAGGTTGTCAGACTACGGCATAGATGAGGTCCAATTGAGATCGTTTCGTCAATATGTTGGCTACGATTAACAATCAGTATGAGTACGGAGTCGGCTGTGAACGGGTTGTTGGGGAGAGGAACATACTCTTTCAGAACGAAGGCAGAGCCAAATGTCACTTTCTTTGTCTGCTATCCAAGCCAATTTCGATAATATATTTCCCATTCCTGATTATCTTGAATGTTGACTTCCTTCCGCCCCCTTTTCACCGGTGTCAAAGTCTTGGGCGCTGCATCGGCTCCTTTAACTGCAAGCCCTGCCGGGGCCGCTGAAGATTCGCAAGCCTCTTCTGATTGTCTGATTTGGGGTGTTTCTGCAGCTGAAGCTGCACATGCCTCCTCAGCCTCGCTAGTTGCGCGTGCTGGAGCCTCTTCTGTCGATTCGGTGTCGCGTTGCTCAGCCACAGCCGTTGCGCGTTCGTGAGCTTTGACTCCGATGACTGGGGCGAGCCTGAACCCTGGAAACGCCGATACTCGCCTTTGTTTCTTATCTTGTGTCCGGATGGGCGGCATTGGTGCTGAATTTTGATGATAACACGTATGGATGATTGGCGATGTTGTGATCATCGAGTTGTCAGAGTGTCCCGTCAGCCAATGGATACGGACGCGGATTTTATTTCACCCGGAGGGAAGTCCCTAGAGGGCCCTGGCACAAGGCATTTGACAAGTGCTCAATCATACCATGCAGATCTGTAGACCGACACAAGCACCATAGATACAAGTGCCCAAAGGCGAAGAGCTACAGGCCCCCCTGGTTGACAACTAGCACTAGAATCGCATAGCGCAGAGAACCCATCCCAACGGGCCGCCTAGCTAAGGACCGGGACCTCACACCAAATTTGATGAGCTTCACCGCCAAGGCCTATCGTGACGATCAGAGGGAGCACACACGGCTGCGCCGGAAAACGAAAGTCTCGAGGATGGGTGCCCGCTGCATTATCCATCCCAGAGGTGTTCCATCCCATTACACTGGAAGTAGCCAGGCAAACGGGATGTGAAGCTATCGCGACCGACGAAGGAGGAACCAACCACGAAACAGAGTAGGGGGGCACCGACAGGACAAGGAGCGTAAGCGACGCAATCAAGTATAGCCGGGCCACCGCTAGAGCTCTTCAACGCTACATTACAGAGTGTAGTACTTCGTGCGTAGTGTAACGCAGTGATCTCCCACCTTTGCTGATTCCTTTTCCGGCGAAGCTGTGTCCATCACATGATATTTAGACGTTCACTTTGTCCGTCCATTAGCGAGACAACACTCCCGCTTGCTCCTCCCTTCGGTCGTCACGCTCTTTTGTGTTTCAAAATCATTTGATTCTTTTGTTATTCTATCCACTCGGTCTCTTCGTTCCCTCGTTCTCACTTTACCAATTGGATGGAGGAGCGTGATACCGCACAACTTGTATGGAGAGGGAGAGTCGTAAGTATCTCAAATACCAACGACGGTAGGTAAAGTTTAACATGGCAAGGGCTGAAGTCGGAGTCATTCGGATATCATGTTCCGTCGCATAATTTTGCAATATTGCAAAATGTATGTGAAATTATTCTCGTATTCTAAAAACAAAGTCCCTACTAAATCGTAACAGGCATTTTGAGGCAAGGTTGGGAGGTCAACAAAGTCTGCAAGCGGGTAAACTGAAATTTCCATGCATCCAAAAGTCCCATCTACCTAAAAATATGTATCTGTCTTTCCTACAGTCTTTCTCACGTAAGTCAAAATTCCTAGATATCTCCAGCTATGCTAGAGTCTTCTCCCAGATAGACGAAAGAAACAGCTCTTCGAAAGTATCCCTAACTACCCTTTCAATCCGGCCCACGATCTCATCAATGTCGTTTGTAGAGACGACGTACGGGGGGCAGACCAGAAAATGGTCTCCCGCGTAGCCGTCGTAAGTGCCCCCAGCATTAAACAATGCAATTTCATATCCCTTACTCATCCCCCGTTCGTGAAGACGACCGTTCAAGCCCAGGCTCGAGGGGAAGGGTATCTTGGTTTGCTTGTCCGCAACAAACTCGACCGCCCAGAACAAGCCTCTGCCACGGATGTCCCCGACGTATGGATGATGCAAAAGCGCTTCCTTGAGTCTTTTGCCGAGATAGTTCCCCATATCGCGGACATGGGCCACTAAGTTGTCCCTCTGGATAATTGTTTGCACCTGGACCGCCGCGGCTGCTGCAAGGGGATGAGCCATGTAGGTCTGTCCGTGAGCGAATGGTTTGCCCGACCTTTGGAACGAATCAACAAGCCAGGAGTTCACAAGTACAGCGGATATGGTGCCATAACCAGCCCCAAGGCCCTTGCCAACAACTTCAATGTCTGGAACAACACCCTCTTGCTCCCAAGCGTGGAGGGTGCCGGTGCGACCCATGCCACACATAACCTCGTCCAGGATCAGAAGGGCACCATGTTTCTCACACACGGTCTTCATCGCTTGGAAGTAACCACGAACTGGCAACGCGCAGCCGCTTGCCTAAAGTTCATACAGTCAGCCTTTTCTCGACACAATCAAGGCCTGAAAGACACATACACTTCCCCCAACAGTCTCGGCAACGAATGCGCAGACTTTGTTAGGGCCAATTTTCTCAAATTCGTCATCAAGCTCTTGTGCCAGACGATGAACATATTCATCTTCAGTCTCCTCTTGACGCAATCCACGATAGGTGCTGCAAGCTGACACGCGGGAGGCTGTCTGCGGAACCAGAGACACAAAGGGATCTTTGCGGCCTCTGAAGTCGCCAAGTGTTAGAGCACCGAGGGTTGCACCATGCCAGGCTCCCGTCCTAGCAATGAAGTATGTCCGTTCAGGCTCGGGATTCGCAAGATGACTGAAATGGGTCTTGGCCAACTTGATAGCCACTTCAACGGCTTCAGATCCTAGTATTTTGGTTGATAATCAGCAGAGGTTTCGGCTGGATTCAAGTTCATGAGGTGTACCTGATCCGCAAAGAACAGCTTTGGACATATGTCCCTGTGTGGACTCGACGAGGAAATTGGCAAGGTCTTCAGCAGACTTGGTCTTATAGAACCCAGGGTGGCAGTACGAGATACTCTTTAACTGCTGAGCCATGGCTCCTTGGACTTCCTGGTTGTCGTATCCCAGACAAGCAACAGCTGCACCGCTGGTGGCATCCAGAATTTGCCGGCCATCGTTAGTCTTGAGGTAAATCCCCGTCCCGGACTCAACAAGGGCGGCTGGATGTCTTTCAAAGTTCTTGTAAAGAAGACTGTTACTGGGGCCTTGAGAGCCCATTGTGAAAGTGACGTGCTAGGAGAGCTAGGATGTGTTTGATGGCAACAGAAGCGAGAGAGACATGGCATGGAGAACCCTTTAAATAGTGAAATCGAGTTGATCTTAGTCTTTTTTTCTTGCTGCGTCTCTGAGTGCTGGAGGAGCAATTCAGATGTGGTCCGAGACCGCCCGACCGCAGGCGGCTCAACGCAAGTTCATGGATTTGCTTGTGTTCGTTATGGCCATGCCCAACTCCGATTCTGCCGCCTCACAAGGATATTGGTTCCCCGTACCTCTTTCAGCTGGGACAGATTCAGTCGGGCCTTGCTGTTCCGTCTCTTTGTGGGTCGTTACAGTCCTCCGGGGTTGTTAGAGCAGGATCTCGCCGCTGGTCTTGGCGCAAATCCGACCCCACTAGAAGTACATGAATAGCGGGAGCCTCACCGCAACCTCCGGACCCAGGTGCCAGGTCCTGCCTACTTTTGTAAGTGCCGCTATACTGCCGTGCCGTGCCGTGCCGTGCCGTGCCGCGTGCTAGCGGCACTGCAGGCTTGTGGATTACACTACTAAATATGGAGTTGTGGGTAAGAAGTGATGCGAGGCGAGTTCAGTGATGTTTGTGGCCAATCGTCTACACCCTGTCGGATCGGCGATGAGATTAAGGATATTGGTGAATGTAGAGAGAATTAGTGCCTATCGGTTGCTTTTTGTACAAAATAGAGGTCAAGAATGATCAAACCTCTCCACCCTAGGCACGCTTCTCCTGAACTGTCTCGTTCTCCGAGTTTTTTAGTGAAAATGGACATTCCTTTTGTGCAACACGTCTTTGACGCGTCAGACGCCAAAGCATCCATAATTCAGTTGGCTCCTTTCCTTTTCCAAGACAGCCGGTCGATCGACGGGGAAATTCGAGTCGCAACGTTGACCGAAGGCACCACGAACGCAGTGAGGCTATACCTTGCGGTACCGTGTCTTCGACAGGAGTCACTAACCTACCGTGATTGTGCAGTTGTTTAAGGCCAGTCGTGGAATCCCCGGCTCAGAATCTGAGCAGATCGTTGAGGCTGTCCTCGTTAAGGTTTATGGAGAGGGCACGGAGATTATTATCGATCGCGATAGTAGGTTTTCTTTCAGACCCTGCCTCCCTTCAAGTTCAGCCCAGTATGTGTACATAATCTGACATCCTCTAAGAGGAGATCAGACTACACAAAGTTCTCTCCGATCACAAACTTGCATCGTCCCTGCTGGTTCGGTTTTCGAACGGCCACGCCTATCGATTTCTTGACGGCAAAACATGCCCAGTTGAGGCCATCTCAAAAGAGAAAGTCTGGCGTGGTGTCGCTCGGGAGTTGGCGCGCTGGCACGGAATGCTACCGGTCGTTCATCCTGGTCCAGAAGCCGTTCTCGGATTTGAGCCTAGTATTTGGTCAACAGCCAAGAAATGGCTTGATGCCCTCCCTATCGAGACGGAACAGAAAAGGGCACAAAGAGAGTTGCTTTACAGGGAATTTCAGTTCCTGGTGAGGAGGCTGTTGAAACCCGGTCAGCGAGATCTAATGGTACGGTCCTGTTTCATCGCAAAGGAGTCAGTTCTTTCGAATGCTAAGAGGCGTGACGTTTAGGTACTTGGGCATGGCGACCTGCTGTGTGGTAATATCATCATTCAAGAACCCACCGAGGACATGCTCGATGACGTGGCAACTGTCAAGTTCATCGACTATGAGTGAGTCCTCAACTCAAGGTGTGGACCCCTTTTGGTGTTCATAGCTGACTCTGTGGGATACCTCCTTAGACACTGCACCTACTGCCCCCAGGCATTCGAGCTGGCGAATCACTTTGCTGAATGGGCCGGATTTGAGTGCGACTACGACCAGCTGCCCACAAGATCAACTCGCCGCGAGTTCATTCGACAGTATCTACAGACACATCATGACATCAAGGAGGGCCACAGCAGCAGGTACTCTTCCGTGCCGTCCCGTGTTGCTGAGGCGGAGGTAGGTCGGGTGATGGCTGATGTGGACTTGTTCCGGGGTTTCCCTGGCTTCTACTGGTGAGTCTCGAGTCCAGACACTGCAGCGAACCATCAAAAGGAATAGCAGCATATGGCGAGCACCGAGCGCTAATGTACTAATTACAGGGGACTCTGTGCTTTGATCCAGGCCCAAGCATCTACCGGGTCGATCGATTTCGATTATGCGGGCTACGCGGAAAAGCGGTTCTCCGAGTATTGGGCGTGGCGGGGGCAGGATGGTGCGACCGTGAAGGCCAATCAGGCCATGCCATTGAGGGAGCAAAGATGGGCAGCCCCGTAAATGACCATTAATAGACTTGAACCTACCCATTCAATGATGCGGACTTCCCTTGTGAGCTGAACGCTAGAGCCTAGTGTGTAATTAGCTGCGGACAGGCGGCAAGCAAATTGCTTCTTATGGAACCCATCTTGTGAGCCTCGACCATGTCGCCATTGACCTCTCCGTGTATCCCGTAAGGACTCGGAGATGGAGCCATCCGAGACATTGGGAAGGAAGTTTACGGGATACTGAGACAACATGCAGATTTCCCGTCTTGGCTTTTCGCTAGTTCAGCGGGTCCTCAGCTCCACCAATATTCACATGCCATCACTGACCCTCAGTGTGCAGAGCGTCACAGGAGTCAAGGGCGTGTTGGAGAATTTCGATGCTTCTTAATTGATAGATAGTTTTCTCGGTGCAGCACTTTTCTCTGTCCTCAACGCTTCGTCCTACCTCACCCTTCTATCCTCCTCCTTAATTTCCCAGTACTAACCAGCCGGCATGGCTTCTACAATGCACCCGAGGAGACGTTTGAGCAAGGTTCTTTCGTTCATCGGCGCCGATGTTATATGGCATTCAAGCCGGGATCTGAAGCTTCTCATCCTTCTTCGCATGGTCAGACTGCTGGGATATGGCGGTACGACATTCGTCCTGGCTTTGTACCTCAATGCTCTCGGGTTCGGGGATTCTGAGGTTGGTGTTTTCATGACATTGACACTGGTGGGAGACTTGGCCATCAGTTTTGCCCTCACGTATGTTGGTGATGGCATGGGTGTACGGTTTACTGTCATCGTTAGCGCGCTTTTGATGTGTTTCGGTGGTATCGCGTTTGCAGCCCTGGATAACTTCTGGCTGCTATTATTCGCCAGCATCCTAGGGGTCATCAACCCTAGGTAAGTCCGTTGAACACATTCACGGGATGGTACCTCCAAGTCATGCACGAACTAACTGCGTAGTGCCAACGAAATCGACCCCTTCAAGGCCATCGAAGAGGCAGCAGTTGCTCGCCTAAGTATCCCAGAAACCCGCAACGAGGTGTTCGCTTGGTGGTCTATGCTGGGAATGCTCGGCACAGCAGTGAGCAATCTGCTTACTGGATGGGCCCTTGATCTCCTTCAGAATTCAGGGTTCAAGAGAGTGGACGCGTATCGCCTCATTTTTCTCGGGTACGCCGCTACCGGGATTGTAAAGCTTCTCTGTTGTGTACTCCTCAGCCCAGACGTGGAGTTCAACAGCAGTGAGAATGAACTTGGAAGTGGCCCTGAAAACGAAGAACCGACTCACCAAGAACAATGCGAAGAGAGTAGACCGCTGCTCGGAGCCACTGCCTCAAGGTCAACGTACGAAACGGTCGATACTGTGACTCGGATCCCCGAAGCAGCAGTTTCGCGGTCGCCCCAGAGGAAGCACGTGTTCACAGCCTCCTCTTTTACATTCATGTGGCAGCTGTCGCTTGCCATGGCCTTTGACTTCATCGGGTCTGGCCTAGCGCAGATATCGTGGATGACCTACTTCTTCAAACGGGAATATGATATTTCCGAGGGATCCTTGGGATCCGCGACATTCACGGCAGGAATCATCTCGTCGGTATTGAACCTCGCTTCATCGCCGCTGTCACACGCCATAGGGCAGGTCCAAACCATGGTACTCTGCCACACAATCAACTCTTTGTCTCTTTTGATGGTCTCGGTTCCGGGAAACAAATACGTGGCCCTTGCCATTTTCATTTTCAGGATTGTCACTAGAGAAATCGACAATGCACCCAGACAGGCGTTCATCTCTGCTGGCGTCTTGGATGAGGAGCGCACTTCGGCAATGGGCGTCATCAACATAGTGAAAACTGTGGGCAGCTGTATTGGTCTGTACAGTACGGGCTTGTTTGCAGGTATGGATAAGTTCTGGCTCGCGTTTATTGCTGCTGGTGCCTTGAAGCTTGTGTATAATGTCTTGATTATGGCTTTCTTTTGGAGGAAGCCCCGAGACCATGTCATTCGGGGTTCAGACAACGCGACGGATAACCAGGACTAAAGCTTACATAATACAATCAATTAAAAGCGAACAATAATCCTTATTTCTGTCTCCATCTCTTTCCGTCAACTTTACAGGAGGCACGGTAAGCCATTTACTCATGAACGGGTTGGTAAAGATTCATGTCTAGTAACAGCCTGTCCGCGCGGCTGCACGATTCGGATACCTAGGATCCTACGCAGGACCAGTCATAAATAGATGTTCCGCAAGTCAGAAAGATGCTAGCCCATCATGTCCCTCGGGAATCTCAAACCAAACTGTACCGCTCACTGAACCGAACCATTCCCACTAAGAGCGGATCTATTATTGGTAACATTCTTCGCCGTATCGTATCTACCATTAGACAGCGTTGCTTCGACGCGTCTGTTCTGACGCTGGCGTAAACCATACAGGATTTGATGCCTTCCAAGGGAATGTTAAAAACGCAATCAGCTCGCCAGTGCAATAGCCCCAAATAAAAGAAGCGCCTTCGTTGTTCTGCCGCGACCATTGTAAGGTGAGTGGATATCGAGCATAGAGGATACTTCGGGTATAGCCCCGAGGGTTCAATTTGAGCCATCTTCATGCTCCACGTTGAAATCTTGAATTACTTCAAATAGCAGGATGGATACAATCCTACCAGTGACAAAGAAAGACTACCTGTGGCCAGGAAACATACCTCTAGTGCATGAAAAGCATGACGACTCATAGTAAACCCTCTCAGAGTCTACTTTTCTTTATTCCCGCACTCGAAATGTTCTAGAGTTCCTCGTTCAGGGGCTGCTTCGGTAGGAAAACAGTATCCAGCTGCTAATTTCAGTGTATGAGGCGGTACATTCTTGGAAGCTCATTTCGATGAAGTCCATTTGTGGCAGAGCATTGCTAATGTGATTCTTTTAGTTGCACGCACTATTGGTGCTGATGTAATCTACCTGACTAACTTAACATGGGTAGCAAGAGTTTTCGTCACAGAGCAAATGTCTCGCTTTGCGTGGACTCGCTTTGCGCCTTACAATTTTGCTGGTAAGTGGCATCCTTATTTCGAGACATCCATATGTTCTATATTATGGGCACGTGGCTCTTGTCTCAAACCCTAACGGACTGCAACCCAATGGAAGCTAGTCATTGTCTTAAAAAGTCTTGACGAAGCATTCCGGTGCAACGAGTCTTTTCCAACTTTCGGAAGGGAGGGTTTGTTTTTCCTTTACATTGGAGGCAGCTCCCGGGTAAGTAGACCGCGTGTTGCCATCCAGGTTCTTAAGGCAGCCCACAAGAGAGCATAGTTCCGTCTTTCTACTAGCCCCCCGTCGCACGAATTAAATATCGATTTGTAGAGATTTTGTGGAGTAAACTTTTGGGGGGGGTTGAATCTGTATGTTAGAGCCGCTCGGGGTACTAATATTTCTAGATCTGTTGAGCGTGTTGAAGTTCTTACAGCCCCGAAACTGGCAGCTGGTACGTAACGATCTCCACGTTGACCCTGGTACACCCAATACAATTCTGTGAAACATCTCCAATGGGGGAACATTGTCAGCACTTAAATTGGGAACCTTACCGATCTTATGCAGTCTGCCCCACCTTCCCCGTATACGACATTTGCGATTATTTGAGCAGCTATCATAATGCTGACTTAATGACAACGTGACAACTCACGTCTGGGTAGATAGCCAAGCTAATGCATTTTATTCGTGCTCACTCAAGTAGCAATGCGCTGCCGTCCTGGCGAGGCTCTCTTTGACTGTTGATAAATTGATCCAAGGGGGATCCTGGCTAAATGTGGAATGATGGAATGTGAGCAAGGGTGTCGGCAGAGGAGAGCCTCGTCACGGAATCGCTGGACCCCGCATTCTTTCATGGGTCAAATGAGACAGAACCACCTCGGCCCTTCACCTCGTGTAGCATTTTGTGATCGGCCTAGCCGCTGGCTGCTACTATATTCAATCTGGCTTTGAAGACGGTTGGTCCAAGCGCTCATGCACATCAGGGGCGTGTGTCTGCGGACAAGAACGGGATATCGTCCTCCTTTGAGAACGAAGCCGCGCTCTGAGAGTTGGTGGCGTCGAAAGCTAGAAAAAAGTACCCTTTCAAACTCCATGAAGCTTCCAAAGATTCCAACCGCATCGGCAGCTCTCGTCGCCGGATGTTGCGATGTGGAGTTGCTACGGCAGAAAGGCCTAATTTGGCCGGTCCCTTTGTCAGTCGGGTGCTAACCACCAGTATCAACATCTCGTGATGTGGAGACCCGCCGCCCCCCTGCTGCGTGTGATTGGACAGGCCCCCTATACGGGAGCAAAAAGTTCCTGGAAGCTGGTGCTTGTGGAGAATCAAGCCGGAAAACACGGCCTTCTTGGTCCCTTATCTGCACCGATCACTTGGGGCGCGTCGGCGGATGTGGCCGTTGCGGAGCTGAGCACGCGACACCATTGGGCCCAGAGCTCCTTGGTTTCACCCTTTCGCTGCGATGGTGTTGTTCTCTTGCAGGTGTTGGTCGCCATTACTGTATCAACGCACTCATTGATTACCTTCCTCTCCCGTCCAGCACTCTCATCGCAACCTATCAAAAGGACCCTATTCTGTGCCGCCTCCTATGAGGTGGTCTGTTTGGCGGCCATGACGCTCGCTATACGATGGTGTTAGCGTGCTTTGGTCTTGAACTTTTGTCTCGAACTTTTGTCCTGGACTTTTGTTCTGGCTTCTCACGATAGCCATCATGTTCATGCGGAGGCTGCATCCCGTGGTATGGCCATCAATTGGAACTACCGCTATCTCTGACGATTCGAGTCTCGAGCGGCCGACTACCTGTATTTCAGCTTGCTGCGATATGCTAATCAAAGCTCAGCCGTTATCACCGACCCATCTACTGTTCCACCTTCCCGAGAGAGGCACGAGCTCCTGAACCAACCGCATCGTTGCGGGATTATGTATGCAGAGGCAGGATAGCAAGAATGGCACATATAGAGACTATGGTCCCCAGCCTTTCGCAGAATACTCCTTGACTACTCCATGCCTGTGTCATTCTCCGTTCCGCTCCCATTTGAATAGCAAGAACAGGCAAAGACACACCATGGGTCTCAAGTGGCGCAAAGATGCCACGCAGCACTCACCTGACAACGATGTTGTTGTGACAGGCGTCGAGATCGGCGGAGAGACTGTCAATCCGGATGCTGACCTCAAGAAGTTCAAGCAACTACACAAATGGGACCCCTTCCTGGATGTTGAGAAGCTTGACGATGTCGACAGAGTGCTAGAGACGGGCGATCTGGAGAAGGAAGCCGCCGTTCAGGAGACTCTCCTTGTGGAAGACTCTCCCTATCCCGAAGTTCGCGCGTCGGTACGTTGCTGTCAAAAGCCGCCCTGAATGTTCATGGTGTCTAATCAAGTTGCTTATTAGGTTCCTCCCACCGACGACCCGGACATGCCCATCAACACGATCCGCGCCTGGTCTATTGGCGCGCTTATGTGCACCATCATCGCTAGTTGCAATATCCTTCTCGGCTTGCGTTACTCGCCCATTACCATCACTTCCACAGTCGTTCAGTTGATCTCTTACCCGTATGATACTCTCGATCTTTACATACGCTACATATCTAACACTGCGGTTCAAGTCTTGGTGTAGGCTGGTACAAGTGGGTACCCGATTACCGGTTCAAGTTCTTCGGCAACCAAGTGTCGCTTAATCCCGGTCCCTTCAATGTCAAAGAGCACACAATCATCACAATGATGACTGCGGCTGGGTCGGCTTCCAGCTATGCTATCGACATCCTGCTGGCGCAGGAGTTGTTCTACAAGCAGTACTTCAAGTGAGTTCCCTAGCTAGCTGCCTCTCTCCCAATGTACGTTGCTAATGGCCAACTTCTTCTTAGCTGGGGCTTCCAGATCATCCTCATCCTGTCCACACAAGCCATGGGCTTCGGTATTGCCGGAATCTTGCGTCGCTTCCTGATCTGGCCCGCGGCCATGGTCTGGCCCGCGACCCTGGTTACGACTACTGTCATGTTCTCGCTTCATGATCACTCTCCCTCGGACCCTGCGACTACGAATGGCTGGAAGATTGGTCGTTACATGTTCTTCCTCATCGTTGCTTTGTCAACTTTTGCCTACGAGTGGTTTCCTACCGTCATTGCCCAGTTCCTCAGCCTCTTCACCTTCATCTCCTGGATCGCGCCTAAGAATGTTCTCGTCAACCAAATTTTTGGAGGGCAAACTGGCCTGGGCATTGTGCCCATTTCCTTTGACTGGAGTACCGTCAGCAGCTTTCTGCTCAGTCCTCTCCCGTCGCCGGCCTTCGCTATCTTGAACGTAGCTGCTGGCATCATCATAATGGTCATCGGATGTGCCGGTCTTGCCTGGGGAGGTCCGGAATACTACCGTTATCTTCCAATCAGGTATGATTTGTTGAATGCGCCTTGGAAACAGCTCTAACGTGTTTTCAATAGCGCCAATGCCAATTTTGATCACTTCGGCAACAGGTACAATACCAGCCTGATTCTCACGCCCGACTTCACCTTCAACGAGACCGCATACAAGGAATACTCCCCACTCATGCTCGGCCCTGCCTTTTCTCTATCCTATGGAATGGGCTTTGCCGGCCTGATATCCACTCTTGTGCACGTCGCACTGTTCTACGGCAAGGACATAGTCAATCGTACGCGTGATGCGACTAATGAAGAGGCCGACGTGCATCTAAAGCTCATGCGTCGCTACAAAGAGGCCCCCGAGTGGTGGTTTTTTATTATCTTTGCCGTTAGTTGCGCCTTCGGTATGATTGCTTCGCAAGTCTGGAACACCCATCTCACCTGGTGGGCGTACATTATCTGCATCGTGATCGGAGTCTTCTTCATTCTCCCTGTCGGTAAGCAGGATCCTGTTCGTCCATTTCCTTTCATATCTAATCTAGTTGCAGGCATTATCCAGGCCATTACCAATCAGCAGACGGGTCTCAACATTGTCACTGAAATGATTGTCGGCTACATGTATGTTCCCCCGTCGCCTGTTCTCTTGCTCCCACGAAACGTCTTACTTGAAGACTAATACTCTCCAGGACGCCTGGCCGCCCCATTGCCATGATGCTGTTCAAAAGCTGGGGTTATATGCTATGCTACAACGGCCTTCAGTACGTGTCCGACATGAAAGTCGGCCACTACATGAAGATTCCACCGCGTACCATGTTCGCCGCCCAGGCGTTTGCGGTCGTTTGGCTGTCCATCGTGCAGATTTGTACTTACAACTTCCTGCGAGGTAATATCGAGGGCATTTGTACGCCAGACCAGGCCCAAGGCCTCACTTGCCCCATGGCTCGCACCTTCTTCAATGCCAGTGTTATCTGGGGTGTCATCGGGCCACGCAGGATGTTTGGCGCTGGAGCACTGTAAGTCCGTCCCGACCTTTCTCGAACTTGACTAATCGTCCGTAGTTATTCATGGGTGAACTACTTCTGGTTGATCGGTGCCGCTCTCCCTGTCATTCAGTACTTTTTGGCACGCAAGTATCCCCGTAGTTTCTTGCGGTATGTTTTCTTCCCAGCCATTTTTGGCGCCGCCGGGATGATCCCACCAGCAACCACGTGGTGGCTTGGCCAGTGGGTTATTGTTGGTCTCATCTTCAACTGGTGGATCAAGCACAGATATTACGGGTGGTGGAGTATGTCCCTTCTCCTTTCAACCGTCTGAGGTGTTGGGCAACCTTTGCTAATTTTACCAAGTGCGATACAACTATCTTCTCTCCGGTGCTCTCGATATCGGCACAGCTCTTTGCGTAGTCATCTCTGGTATTGCTCTTGGTCTGTCCAATACTCAGTTCCCTGCTTGGTGGGGCAACACCGTCATGGACAACAATCTTGATGCTGTGGGGGCTGTCACCAAGGTTCTTCCAAGTGACGGATCCTTCTTTGGGCCGACATCGTGGTGAAATTCACTACCCAATTGCCTGTCGTATGTTGGAAACTATTGAGCGCTTCATCCTCACTTGTCGCTTTTTGGAACTCTGAGCACCACACGGGTAGCGATTAGTTACCTCATTAGGATATACAAGGCATTGACTACTTCATACCGGACCTGTTGTATATTTTTTCTATGCGTGGTTGATGTGGCGAATCCCCCTATTGACCCTTAGTCTGTTGTCCGTGTCTTGTGGGGAATTATGAGCAGATCTAAGATTTTAGGTTGAGTGGCGCGGCATGGTCCGAACGATAGAACGTTTGGAAGCTAGCTAGGCTATCCATACTCCATCTTTGTCTGTAGTTTGGATTCTACTAATGGAATCTTTCCCCTGATTTCCTTCCCCCCGAGGCCTAAACCATCATGTAGCATGTTTGTAAGTACCGAGATGATGAAAGAAGTGCGAAGATACCAGTAATTACTTGTTACTCTTCTAGATTGTTTGTATTTCAACCTGGTGATATTTTCCGCACCCGACTTGTTCGTAGATCTGCATGATTCCCGGTCTTTTTATTTGACACGGTTCATAAGCCGGCCAATCAGGTTTGCTCGTGCTACCCAGGGACGTTTTTCAAACCCCGAATCATTCAAAAGGGGTTCCAAGCGTATTTAGGACAGCTAATCAGATCAAAACTAGCCCTTGGCATTTGTACCAATGAAACAAGCGCTAATTAGTCTCAATACCGGCCAATCCTCCATCCGCTCATATTCCGCTAATAGCCCCGATGCAATAAATGCCGAGTCCCGAGTTAACTACCTACGACGCGGATTATCAAAGCGCTTTCCATGTCAAGTTGCGGTGCAATCATCGTGATTGGCCATCTCATGGTTACATCGTCGCCTCGATGCATTTCCCTTCTCGGTAGGTGCCAAGCCAGAGCCGAGGTGTAGCATGGACAGGGGTGTCGATCGCCATATTATTTTCTCCGGACTGCCGCTTTGCCGGGATATGAAGCCGAAACGACAAAAGGGCAGAACGACAAAAGGGCCAACGTGGGGACGTTTCGGGCCACCCTTGGCATGTGGGAGCCAAGCAGGTTCCAAGAGCGGATGGAGGCATGAACATATCGGCCGATGCTTGGCTCTGGATGTTTCGAGCATGTGAGGGTTGATAATCAAAAAGCTTCTAGGAAGTTCATTTTGGAAGGTAGTTCGGATCCCAGGTGCCGAAGGATAGTTTCAACCCTGCGATAACATCAAGTACGGGGATGAGGATGCGTGATAGGAGTTTCGAAATGTGGACCAAGAGGGTTAAAAGCCAAGTATATAACTATCGATACGTTCACTACTCCAAAGCCGAACCAAACACATCATCAACACCATTCTCTACTTAACATACCAATCTCGAAGCTACTACATCATGACTCTCTCACTCAACGCCCTTCTCATGGCTGGTCTGGCCTTCGCCGCCATCGTCACTGGTGCTCCGACTGCGTCAACCAGTGACAGGAAATTCTCTGTTGAACAGATCAAGAACCCCAAGTACTTCAAGAGTGGGCCCATGGCACTTGCGAAAGCGTACAACAAATATGGTGTTCCTCTTCCTAAGGAACTTGCTGCCGCCGTGAGCAAGATCAAGGAGACCAATGAACGCCGCGACGAGGGCAATGCAACTACGTCACCCACCGACAATGACAGCGAGTGGCTCACTCCTGTCCAAATCGGAAGCCCGGCTCAGACTCTTGCATTGGACTTTGACACTGGGTCATCGGATCTCTGGGTCTTCAGCACTGAAACCCCTGCGAACGAGGTTAACGGCCAGACCAAGTACAGCCCTTCCAAGAGTAGCACTTCCAAGAAGTTGGCTGGGGCAACTTGGTCCATCCAGTATGGCGATGGAAGCTCGTCCTCTGGTGATGTCTATACCGACAAAGTGGCTGTTGGCGGCCTCACCGTAAGCGCCCAAGCCGTCGAGGCTGCCAAGACAGTATCCGACACATTCACCTCTGAATCGGATCTTGACGGCCTCCTCGGATTGGGCTTCTCATCAATCAACACTGTTCAGCCAAGGCAGCAGAAGACCTTCTTCGACAGCGCCATGTCTCAGCTCGACTCTCCAGTGTTCACCGCTGACCTCAAACACAATGCTCCCGGGAACTACAACTTTGGCTTCATTGACGAATCGGCCTACACTGGGGAGATATCATACACCGATGTCGATAGCTCTCAGGGTTGGTGGCAGTTCACATCTTCCGGCTATGCCGTTGGCGGGGGTTCGATCTCCAGCTCGCCTATTACCGGCATCGCTGATACGGGCACAACTCTTCTTCTGCTGCCAAGCGGAGTCACCAAGGCCTACTATGCTCAGGTCAAAGGCGCTCACCTCGACTCTTCAGCTGGTGGCTATGTCTTCTCCTGTGCTGCCAAGCTTCCAACGTTCACTTTCAGCGTCGGTGATGCTCAGTTCACTATTCCCGCCGCGTACCTCAACTACGCCCCCCTCGAGAGTGGTTCCTCTACGTGCTTCGGAGGGCTCCAGAGCAGCGATGATGTTGGTGTTAACATTTTCGGCGATATTGCACTCAAAGCTGGTTTTGTGGTGTTTGACGGTGGAAATGTTCGTCTTGGGTGGGCAAAGAAGTCGCTTGCTTAGGCCATCCCATCTGGTAGGCTTCAATGTATATACTTCACTCTCGACTTAGCTATGTCCATGCAGCTCTGAATTTAAATGCTTGCTTGTAAATTATGGAAATTGTCCCCTGGGAGCAGCCCCGGACTGATATTAAAGATGACAGGTCTGATCAAGTTTATATGCATTCTCCATCGCTAGTATCTTAACGCTGAAGTCCAAATCATGAGTGATGGGTGAGCTTGGTTGTGTCTCTAACATTTGGCATAATGCTAATCAATACTGGCCCACTGGGGTCTGCATAATGCCTCGCCATGTTTCGTCAAGCAAACGTCTTGTGACTCCTGTCAGTGGTGTACCTACCGAGCTGTGAATGAAGTGGGACAAAGGACAATCATCTTTGTGGTTATGGGTGTACCTACCACTAGCTGGATAAACTCCGTATACCTTTAGGTTCTTCGTTGGAATTTGAACTGAATCGCTTTGGTTATCAGAGAAGCTGCCAGGGGGAGCTATCACACAAGCCAGTCTTCGTAGAACGATGTCATTAGAGGTCATTTCCCACAAGCTCCATGTTTAATGCATCGGTTTTGGTTGAGAACAGATAAGGTAAGGATCAACATTGTCCCAGAGAAAGGATCCCGACTGGGAAATATGAAATTTGCTAAGGGCACTCACCTTTTCATTAACACAATAGTGTATGCTTCCAAATTCTCTTGGGAAGATGACAGACAGTCAACCACGTGGGAGGCTGGTTTGATATTATTCGTGGACGTTAGAGTCCTCTAGCTCTCTGTGTGGAGGAACTCAATCTTTGAACCATTCATGAGGGCTAGAGTCAGAACATGCATTGTCGCGCAATCAGTCAGCTGACCCTTTTCCACTACGGGAATTAGTCAACCGGAGATGACGCTCTCCGCTCCCCATGAATTACTGGTATGCTTATTTTCAGCCCAGGGAGAGTAACCTCCCAGTCTTGTCTGGTCGATGTAATATCTAGTGCGTGGTAGTTGTGGTGAGGCTCGCGAAGAATGACCGATCGAGAAAATCCCTACACTCAGTTTCCCTCGAGGTCTACAGTGCAGTGTCAGAAAGGACCACTAAACAAGGCCCAGACTTGTAGTGGCAGCCAATACAAATTACAGCAGAAAGAAGTGGTCGAGCTGCTGCTTGAGATAGGCGCTGATAAAGAGGCGGAAAATAGTGATAGCCGGACGCTGCCCCATATGGCCGCCACGGCCGGGCACGCACCAGGAGGTTGCCGCACTGCTGCTCGACAAGGGCGGCGACAAGGAGTCATTCAAAATTTTGTCCATACTGATTACAACCGTTGGTGGAAAAGTCTAACTAGCCACTATACATATAATAATACTAATATAGAAACCGCCATATAGCGTCGCTTGAGAACAATCTTCAATTTCTTTTCTCTGCCTATTCTCAATTCCGTGCTTTTGGCATTCAGGTTTCCATAACAGGGCCATTATACTCCTTCCTAGCCCATACGAAGTAGTAGACAACGCTAAAACTGGCAACAAAGCCAGTCACTAGCACGCTATAGTTCATCATGTCGGGGGTTGGGTTCAGCACTGGAGGCCAAAAGCTGAAGAAGCCAATAACGATCAAGTAGCAAATGGCGAATATGTTATTCGCAATCCCAAAAGCACCAGGAAGATGGAAGGGACCCCAAACGAGTTCGGCGCCAGTTGTGTTAGCCAAGGCAGGTAGATCTGAGGAACCTGGCATTGTGAAGCCTTTGGTCGTGCGGCGGTAGAGGAGCAGACTGGCGGCAATGAGGTATGAGGCGTAGAGGCAGGAGATGGATAGAGAAGTGACGTTCTGGAACGCAACGGGAGACCCAATGTTAATAAGAGATAGAAGCATCGAAATAACAGTAGTAACCGCAATAGCCCAGACGGGAACTGTGGTGCGATCGTCGACACTAGATAGGGTGCGCCAGAAAGGAAGACCGCGGTCACGGGCGAAGGACCAGAAAACTCGGGAAGTCGAGGCGAGCATGCCGACGGTTGCGCAAGCGCCGAGGATCATAATGATTGCGGCCATAACGGTAGCACCGCCTGTGGAGTTTGTTGCCTGCTTGAAGATGTACATGTGTGGGAATCCCAACCTGCCGGGACCAGAGTTGATAGCATTGTCAAAGTTGCCCATGCAGAAGGCCATTGCAAGGATCATGGCGAAACCACAAGCACCATTGACGACGAGGCTCAGAAGGATAGATCGTGGAATCACGACAGAGGGGTTTACAGTTTCCTCAGACATCTGAAATAAAGTCAGTAATGATAGATCTGGCCAAGCATATTACACGCACACTTTCAAAATGGATAAAACGTACGTGGAAAGCAGCATCAGTGCCAACGAAAGCGAAAACATTGCCCATCATACCGACCATAAAGGACAATCCCTGAGATGACCAGCCACCATTATTTATAAAGGTTGTGAAGACCTCTTTGGCATCTCCATGAGGGCCTAGGGTAACGAGGGGAATAAGAATGGCGAAGAAGCCTAAGATATGTAGGATCAAGATCAAGCCTTCAAACTTAGGCAGCGCCGAACTGACAAGGGTGTTGATAAAGACAGCAAAGAACAAGATAGGCCAGAATAGCAGAGTACCCTGCCACAGTTTAGGCTCAAAGCTTTCATCATTCAAAGAGGCTAAACCCAGGATCATATTTCCAGTGAGAAGAGTGCTAGACGCAACAGAGCCTTGCCAGCCGCCGACTGTTAGCATTCCTGTGAGGTAACTTAAAAACTTGGCGCTGGATCGTGGTGCCATCATGGCGACCCAGTGGTACTGTCCGCCAGAGGTTGGCGCCATAGAGACTAGCTCACACAGGGTAGAGAAGATGCTGAGGTTGCCAACCCAAACAATGAGGAAGCTGTAGATGACACCGGGAGTACCACCGTTGTTGAGGCCTTGAGCGAAAAGGACGGCGACGGCTTCCCAGGTAATTAGGATGGTGCAACTAAACCCAAGAGTCGACATGAAGCCAAAGTTGCGCTGTTGAAGCCATGTTGTCAGCAGCGGAATGAGAGCAATACAAGTTGGGAGTTGACCATTGCTTGATGCCGTACCTTGAGAACCTGCTTCTTGCCCAGTCGTGCCAATTGATCATTGTCCATGTAGTCGCTCGTGGACTGAGCGGCAGAATTGGGCTCGGGCTCCACGACGACGTGGATGTCATTGGCCTTGGTGGTCGCCATGTTGCCCAACTCATGGCTGGAGGTGTCGCTGCTCATGTTTGCGACGCTATAAGAGGGAGCTGGGGGGAGTTGCCAATGAATAAATTGAAGGGCAAGAATATCAGAAGAAGTGGAAGGGGAATCAAGAATGTTGAGAAACCCAAAAAAAGAAGAACACGAAAAAGCCAGGAAGAAAGACGATGTAATGGCACATAGGATTAGAACGATGGGAGTCGCTATCTGGAAAATGGTTTCATAGTTGCCGTCAGCCGGACTTTATATTCATTTGAAACCTCAGCCAAGAAGTACAAGTTAAGGGGGAGGTTTGATGAATTCTCAGTTGGGGCGTAACGAGTTACGTGGCTTGGCTGCAACGGATGAAGCTCTGCTTCCCGGTTCTAGCCCGGTCAAGTGCAGTACAGCAAAATAGGTAGGCGGTAGTGTCTTGGGCGCTACTGAGCGGCAACTTCGCTAGGGCCCTGACAAGACGCCACATACCTCCTTAGACAGGACGTGCAACAGCCACAAAGTTCATATCCGTCATGCGCTACTACAGACCCAAAGCCCCATGGAATGGTCTTAACTCAATTGCCTCGTCTATTATCCCTCCCGCCTCGGTCGAGTCGGCACCACCTACGTGTCATCGTGACGTCCTACCTGCAATGTGGCTATTTTATCGAATGCTCATCACCACCAACTACTGCGCCGCAACCAACAGAAATGTACAATCCCTGTGACCTGACCCTGCACCAATCACCAATAGTTCTTGTTGATTTGATCTACGTGGTAGGTCTCCCCTGACTAACCCCTGCGGCGCGGGATGCGGGTTTAGCAGTTGTCTCTTCTCTCTTTTGTCTACGGTACACTTTCAATCCTCACGAGATCGGGGATCTGATTGCTGGACACCTTATGGCTTTTCAATTTGCAAGATTGGCCTGTCTGCAATGTTCTCCGCGAATGTAATCCAAAGCGCCCACTTCAGTCGGGGTCTATGGAGCATAACCGCCGGAAGTAAACAAGAGTAAAGAAAGAAAGGCAATTGCTCTCATCAATCTTGTTCAAGAGCTCTTTCGTACACGCCCTCCACTCCCGCTTGCCACGTCTGCTGGATGAGGATTGTTTGACTTGAGTGGCTTGTGCGACTTTGCCCATCCCAAGTTGCACCCTGCTCCTCTGTTATCGTCTTTGCAGCTCCTTGTGCCTCGGATTTGGGTAAGTCAACCATCTCGTGTACGTTGCTGAGCTGAGAATCAGTCGTAGCAGGCACATTGACCGGCTTGGACGACCGCGACCTAGAGCCTCGACCACTGCTCTGTGCCGACCTGTAACCAGCATACCCCGCCTTGTTGCTTGCGTACCCGTTTCTGCTGGACTTGCCCTGTCGCCGTAGATCATCGACACGGATCTGGCCGGATTCCAAACTGTCGAGGAAGGGCTTGAGACTGGGAACGCAAACCGTGACGATGGCAAGACATTGGACCAGCTGTATAGTGATAGCGGCTGGCCAGATGGAGAAGGTGAAATCGGTGGAAGCAAAAGCCCTGTTAGAGTAATAGATTTGAACGGCAATTGCGGGTGTAACGCTTTCGCACCTTTGTTAGTATTTCTATCCAGTAACATGTAGACAGTTCCATCACAATTGCGGCATTGGTACGTACAGAATGCGGCTACCAAACACGCACATCACCAGAATCTTCTTGGATAATGATGTTTGGATTTTTAAAATGTTTTCGCCCATAATGATAACAATGGCCACATCCGTGAGGATATTTGCGATAGAATAATAAGACCAGAAAGCAGTTCGGTTGATGCATTGATCTTTATCAGCATAACTCCACGGCGTCGGTAGTCGACACTGGAACAAGTTGACGACGAGGGCAGTGAGTCCCCAAAAGCCGACAACAACCTCACAACCGAAAATGATCCATTTCTGGTTTTTCTTGCTGATTGTTCGGAGAGTCATGGTGCCTGATAGCTTGCAGCAGAAAAGGGAGGCGATGAACAGGGCGTTGGCGGCATATTGACTCTATAGTTGCAGACTCGGTCAATACTTTTGTCCATGGCTTTGGGGGTTGCGTTCTACCTTGAAGAAAGCATCGGTGTTTCTTGAGCTCAACGAGTTGGAATGTTTTCCCAGTCCATTATCACATCCCACGAAAACAGCGATGGACTGGCCAATTGCAAAAACCTGCAGACACAGTCATGAGCACATGGCTGGCGGTTGGGGGTGCCGTAGATTCAGCTGGGTAAAATCCACTGGCGCCTCTCTCTACTTACAGTTGCGACAATGGTGAGGACATCATCGACCCTGAGGGCTTTGATCATGCGAATCTTCGTTCCCGTGCGGACAACGCATGCGAGAATAGCGGTGACGAGGAACATCAACGTCAAGACCTGGACAAGCGGAGACTTGTTGTTGTCGGTGATTAATTTTTGCGTGGAACTCATGTGGGGCGGAGTGGCAGTTGCTAAAATAACGTAATGTGATACCAGATGGTCGAGGAGGGTCCAAGGAAACCATCAATCTCGCAACGGTGACGATTGAGAGGGAGAGCAGGTATTAAAGAGGGCTACAGTGAGAAAGGGGGTGGGAGGTCTCAAGAACAAGATTAGGGAATGATCATGATATGGAAAATCCCATAAGTGTACCTCGCAGAGGCGTATCCTGGAAACGGCCCGGAGAGAGGGTAGGACGGCTTTGCTGACCTAGGAAGAGAGTTGTGTCTCATTTCTTGTCGTGCTTTGACCAGACGGAGCGTGAAAAAACCCGCCCATGCAAGCAGCATTGCGAACCCACGGTCCTCACCTGGAGTCAAATGGCAATATGGGTGGCGATAATCATTTCCAGGTTCGTCTTCATTTGTTTGACTTGGTGCAGTCAGACATTGGTTTATGGGCTTAGCCTTTTGGTCAAAAGGGAGATGTGGCTGGAGACATGTTGCCCCCTCCCCTCGCGACGGCTGCCGTAAACACGGCACTGGCACACCATTAAGATCTAAAACAGCCCACCCGGCTAGGAGGATGTGGAGTGGGAAGCATCGGTCGGAAATCTAACCGGCGGCGTAGCGCTTGGACGATGTGACCTTCCCAATGGAATGGATACCAAGCCCTCACCGAGTCTCACGCCTTTGCAAGCCACTCACAGGCGAATTCTCTTACATGACGGAATTGCCCGCTGCCAAGCCCGGGTAGTCCCGTCGGTTTATCCCTTTGGCTGCGTTAAGGCTTGGTGCATTAGGCTGACAGGGGTAAAGTCCCATAAGGGAGCAGGATATCAAAGGCACATAGCATTACATACAAATTGGCTGGTGGTAGAAGTCCCAGAAACCCAGGGCAGGGTCGTGGTGGATCCCGTGACCTGCACCGAGCCTTAACGCAGCCAAAGGGA
>JABSTB010000867.1:13621-58950 GCA_013756995.1 Neonectria neomacrospora | reverse complement strand
GGCTTCTACGATACCCACGCTTTTTTCTCTTGGCTCTCATCAGACGGAAAGAGCTCAACGCCATTCTTCCTTCTCTTTCCTTCTCTTTCTTCCTCCCTCCGTCTCTTCTCCCCCACTCCTTCTCCTACACCTCGATCGACCAGCATCACCCATCGACGACGACGAACAATGAATAAGCTGGCCAACATGCGACACTGGTCGGAGAGGATGAGCCCCAACTTCGGAATGGGCCGTCCCAACATGCCCATGAATGCCCTCAATGCCCATCCTAAGAACGCCGTCCAACCCGGAGGGCCGATCAGCTCACCTCAGGCCGCCGATGCCACAATCCACTACTCGTTCAATGTGCCCTTTGCTTCCGATCTCGTCGGGCCCGACACCGAGGACATCCTTCACGCCACCACCGACGCCGTCCTGCGATGGACACACCCCGAGGACGCGCCCGATGACGTCGAGATTCACGAACTGCCCGTCCACGCCCAGAATCTGGCCAACCTCCGGAGGCTGTGCCGCGAACTCTCCAACGGGCCGCTACCCATCGAAGCCCACGTCCTGTCTACCACGCCCAAGAACGGGAGGGGCCTGCAGGTCACCACCGTCTGTCTGTCGGGTTCCCCAGAGCTGGTCCACAAGAGCCGAGAGACCATCTTGAATGACACCCCCATCTCGCTCGTATGTCACGTCCCGCATCCCCATCATATCCGTACCCGCGCACCGGGTCAGGGCATCATATGACGACCGTCCTAACAAGTCTTGCAGCGTTGCACGATAATCGATGTCGATGGCCAACTGGTCTGTGATCTTAACGGCGGAGTCCTCAAGAAGGCTGTGACAGATAACCTCGACTACATTTCCAGCTATTGCGGTGTTGACATCTTCCTCCTCGGTCCCAAGTTGACCCCAATGGTCGATGGTATGACCGGCGAGGCTGAGATGCGAATGGATCAGCGATGGAGAGTTGCCATTTACGGCGATATCTTGTCGTCTGAGCATGCAAAGGCTCGGGTCCTGATCCACATTGACACCTTGGTACGGGCTTTCACTACTTATTTTTGTAATTCCAGTCCTAACTTCGTCCCAGCTCGGCCGTATTGTCGACGGTACCAAGCTCGAACTGTCCTGCCACCAGCTCGTCTGTGGTCGCCACCGCAAGAACATCAAGCTGATTGAGTCGTCCACCGGGACTGCCATCTACTTTCCTCCTCCGTTCTCGCAAATGTACCGCTACTGCCCACCGAAAGCGACCCGCCGAGACCCCGCCGATATCTTCATCACCGGCGAGACTCCCCAGGCCATCGAGCTAGCAAAGCAGAAGCTCCACGAAACTGTTCAGCGGATCAGGCTCTACGTTAAGGACGTGACGATCCCTGCCGCCAAGATCGATAGCATCCTGCTTGGTCGCCTGGACAAGGTCCGCAAGATCCTTGAGGCGAATGGAACATACATCATGTTTCCCCCCCTGGCAAGCCAGCGCAACATGGTACGAGTCCAGGGCAGCGAGGGCCTTCACGTTGAGCGGACTGTTCGGGAAATCATGTCACTGGCTGGCCAGTTTTACAGTGCTGGATGGTATATTCAGCAGCCCGAGACCCGACAGCTTCCAGGCCCTGCCGACATTCGCACCATGCTCGGTGATATTTGTGCCAACTCAGAGGCAGATCTGTCGTTTGACAAGATGACCTTTACCATCACGGGATCCGATGATGCTGTCAAGTCCGCTCTCATGGTCATTTCTGAGATTAAATTCGTGGCTCAGTCTCAGTACCAGATCCGAGTCAAAATCGAGCTTGCCAATGAGCACAAGGAGTTTGTCAGTGGCAAGAAGAACGGCAAAATCAACAAGATCATGGGTCAAAGTATGTATGAACCCGTCCAAACTATCAATGTCACTAACACCTGAAAGGCAACGTCCAAATTATTTTCGATGGTTTCAACGAGTACAACTTCAACATTGACGTCATGGCTGCTGGTTATGAGTCGATGAAGCAGGGCCTGACCCTTGTCGAGCAGGAGATGCCCGCCTCAATCTCCTTTCATGTCCCGGACCAATACCACAAGCGAATTATTGGTATTGGTGGTCAGCATATTCAGCGAATCATGAAGAAGCACTCAGTCTTCGTCAAGTTTTCCAATGCTATGGATCGAGGTAAGTTTTTGGACCCGGCTTATTTTACCTGCACTACTGATCAGTTTTAGGTGGCATGGGACGCGAGGACGATGATATCAAGGTTGATAATGTCATTTGCCGAACCCCCGCCCGTAACGCCCAGAATTTGGACGCTGTCAAGAACGAAATTCTGGAGATGGTTGATCGAGCTGTTAGTACAGCTCTTACAGTTTCGAAGAAGTTCGTCTGATCGCTGACCAAATGTTTCTAGGACTCCGAGTACACGTCTCAGATTGTCAGCGTCGATCGCCTCTACCACCGTCAGCTCATTGCCCGCCTCCCCGAGATTGACGAACTCGAGCAAAAGTACAACTGCAAGATCAACTTCCCCAGCACTGAGCAGGCCAGTGACGAGGTGACTGTCAATGGACCCCAGTGGCAGGTTCCTCACTGCGTCGATGAGTTCCTAGGAATGGTACCCGACAAGCACGAGCTCATTCTCGCCCGCAGCCCCGAGCTGATCAAGTTCCTCGAGTCTCCTGAGTTCGCTCACGATCTTGTTCCCAAGCTAAAGAGCCAGCATGAGGTTGAGGTGACAGTTCACCAAAGCCCTGATGAAGTTACCGAGGACGGTTCTCCCACAGTGACGCTTCTCTGGGGCTTCACTCGGAACAACGCTGGTGGTCTTCGCGATGCCATGGACTTCCTGCAGTCCCAGTTTGCGACTTCCGGGGCCGAGATCAACATTGTAAAGGGCGCCCTCCCCCGACCTAAGTCCGACTCTTTCGAAGACTCGCTTCAGTACTTTGACTCGAAGCTTCTTCAGCACGCTCCTGCTTCCGTAGCCAACGACTCCCCCGTCAAAGTTGCTTTTGGTGACGAGGTCGCTCGGGAGCGAAGCAGCATTCTCGATCGTCTGCGAAAGCCTGGCAGCATGACCTCGATCTCTTCTTTCCTGGACCGCAGAAAGAACAGCTCTCACTCGGCCCATGCCAACTTCTTCAAGGGCTCGAGTAATGTGTCCAAGTCTTCGCTCATCTCGATCGAATCGACGCGCAGCTTCAATGCTGACCGAAACCCCTGGAACGATAGCGGCGTGAACCTCCCAGAGGACGATAACCCCTGGGCTCCCCGCCCCTTCGGCAACCACGTCGACAACAAGTTGACAATCCCGCAACCTGGCGATGTTACGCCTCGCCATAGCGCCCGTGCGTCTGGTGACAGCGGGCGCCCCTCAACTTCTCATTCTATGAATTCTGGATACCCCGCCCCCATTGGGCCTTTCCGTTAGATTCCCCCGTGTTAGAACCTCTACATGCAAATACCCCGGCTGGATATATACCCTGGCGTAAAAATACCCTGGAACGTCTCCTTCTGCATCGGCCGGTTTATGCCCTGCCCTGTTTGTTTCTGCTTCGTTGTCTTTGAGTGCGTTGCTACTGTTTTTGCTTTATGCTGGTTTTGTTTTGGTTATCGGGATCGGGGGTCTTTTTTTTGACGACTTGAAGTCCACTCTTTATACCCAGTCACGCAACGAAAACGCTGAGGACAAAAAAATGGAGGATACCCCTGGTTGCCGAGCGAGAATGATCTTTGGGACATGGTGGGTTGATTTTGGGAGAAAGATACCAATGTCAACGAAAACAAGAAAAAACATGACAAGTCATGTCTGGGAAAGGCAGCGACCATACACGGAGTCGAAGCTGGGTTTGGGTTTTGTTCTACCCATTTTATGACAGACTTATCTTGTTTAGGTACAGAAGGATGTGTTCGCAATGGAGATTGCTCGCGATGTTCCGGAAGCCCATTGCGGGCTCCCAGATGGACTTAACGCGAGTCCGCTGAGCGAGAACGAAAAGTTAGAGAATCGTTATACTGCTATACGAGCTCGAGAACTCAATGATACCCGCGGTATCCCGCGATTGCTCTGCAAACACGTTTGATTTGTTTGTTGCCCGATGTGAAGCCTGCAGCCCTCCACCATATTCAAATGGCCCGCTCCCGCGAGCCGGGACTGTATAACAAGGATTCCTCGCATCTATGCTACAATGTGTCTCTTGTGTTAATGGTTCGAATCGGAGGACAACTGGGGCCCCCGGTGCTCACAACCGCATCGACAACAACATATGCGAACACTGAGGTGTACAGACCCACGGGAAGACAAGGCTAACTCTCTCAGCTAACGCCTTCTCGACGCCTATCTGCTTCTCTCAAGGGGGTTGAGAGTATTCCAGCAGGCAACGACAAGGCTGACTATAACACACTCGACACTGCAGGAGATGGTGCTTGAGGTCGAGAAAGCCGCTACAGCCGCTCTTTAATGGAGGAGCGAACGTGATCAATCTCGTGTGCTAACAAGATGCAGTCGTAAAGGGGACCAGGGACTTTCTCTCAACAGAGAACGGAAGTCATACTAGTTCAGACAATCTTGACAATTAACAACAGCACCACTCGCCTGTCCCAGATCTTATCCAGGTTCCAGTTCCTCTTGTGGAGGACTTCAACCCAGTCATCACACACTCAAGATGGGGCTTTACTACAGAGAGGAGGTTCCCCAAACGAGTTGAATTAACTGGCAGAATCCAGATGTATTATCAGACACAAGATCAGGAGTATACCCCTGCTTCCCTCCGTGCTACCAACACTGTTGGTCTTTGCTATGCGCGCTGCAATCCGCTCATGAACCCAAATGGCCTGTATCTCAAAGGAGAGTCATGTTCACACACTAGGCTGTTTGATAACCTCCACACCGACACCGCTCTTCGTCAAGACATCGACTTCTCCTTCACCCATCGATCCCGTACGATCTTCTTGTCTTGCTCCGCAACCTCCTTCATTGCCCTCTCCATCGCCTCGTTGAGTATCTCCAGCTGCTTCTCGGGTGCTTCGTATTCATGTTTCTGTTCCTGCCTCGCGGCTGCGGACGCAAGACGGCACCGTCTGCAGAAGCGCTCCGCCTGAGGGGCGTCCGGGCCAGAGCGGCATTTCCACTAGCCGCCGCTCTTCTGCCGGACAGGAGTATCCCACAGGGAGCTGGGCTCGTGCCATTCTTTCTCCCACTTTTGCGACTGCGTCGGGGAGTGCTTGCATCGCCATTCAAGGTTGTGGATAATGTTGAGCAGTTGCTTAAAGTGAGATGCCCGAGAGCCGGGCCTCGGATCCAGGATCTTGTAGCTCATGAAGATGGGAAACCATTCGGGAACGACGACGGGAGGCGGACCCGAGGAATGACCTTTCGCCTCTAGCATTGGGGTTCGTTGGGTTTCATACTCAAGCGCAGGTATACGTGGCGGTGGTGGTTCAGGTTGCCAGTGCGCGCGAAACGCCTTGTTATATACAGCCCTGGTCGTATCCCAGATGTTGTCGAGAGGCTCTTGGTATTGACTCTTTTCCTCGGGCTTTTTGAAGCCATCCAACCATGATTCCTCGCCGATTGCAGGATCGGCAATGAGCCGCGTTCGAAAGAGTCGTTTGTCAAGGCCTCCTGATTCGTATAGAACCTGGCGGACATGCTCAGGCGGCCTCTGGTCCGCTCCATCCCATTTATAAGTGAAGACGCCAGCTATCACACCTTCTGACTCAGCATGGTTGATAGAGACGTCTTCCATCCTGTACACCAACTCAGTCTCGAGATTTCGCATCACTTCTTGTTGGGCTGGTGTCAGGGGCGGTGGCGAAGGCGGTCTCAGCCGGCCTTGACTTCTCCTCGACCTTCTGGCAGCCGCCGATTTCTGGCGGTTCTCGCGCAGGAATCTTGCTAGAACGGAGTCGGCGTGGGTGCGTGCTTCAACAACTGGAGCGTAGCTTTCGTCACGGCTCTGCTCCTGGCCGGCGAGAAAATCGACGAGATGCGCACCTTCATCTGAGTATTTCTCCAACAGGTTTTCGACAGGAAGATTTTTGGCTGTGTTCATTCGCTCGAACAAAGCTTTGTCAGAATCCGGGAACTCGTCTCGAGAATGAGGCGGAAACTGATACCCGAAAGGCGGCAGCTCTAAGTGAACAGGATCACCATTAAGCCGGGGACTATCGAAGTGGTGTTCCGACACGTTGATCGGTTTATCCGGATCGCGAGGCTCTCTTGTTTCATGGTCAAAGAGGTCGCATGTTGCTTCATTATCGAGGGTGGTCGCAAACGAAGAGCAGGCAGGCTGGGGGTGCCCAAACGACGGTAGCAAAGCTGCTGGCTCGGATGCGCGCTGCGCCGGAGAGTTGGGCGACGAGGCCGGCATTTTGCGCTCGTCTTTCGCGTGGACGTCACGCTCTGAAAGAGATGGCGAAGAAGGGTCGCGCTCGATCAGGAGCGAAGATGGTGGTCGCAAGGAGGCGGAGTACGAGTCGCGACAGCTTTGCGCTGGGCTGTAGGCGGAAAGAGGACGATCTGCCTCGTGCGGCTCGAATGGTGTATCTTCTAGCGACGTCATGATCTAGAGATGGACTCGAGACAAAGGGTGTGGGCTGTGGATTATGCAGCAGGCAGATGTGAAGGAGTGAAGACGTGAAGAAGTAAGATGCAAGATGTGAGGACAAACTCAACAGTAGCTGGGAAGGAAGTAAGGTAAACAGAGGCCAAAAGCGGGCGAGCAACGAAAAACGCCGTCGAGTTAAGTAAACGGTAGTAAACAGACTGCGCAACAGAAGCGTGTTTTCCACGAAGCGAGATGTTGGAGAGAAAGATGAGGAAGGAAACGCGGAAGTTGCGAACCAGTAGCACGCCCTCGTTTGTTGTTGATACTTAGGGCACACCTGCCTCTTCGCATCCAAGATCCAAGGCACCTCACGTGTATACCTTAGGCTGGGCAGAATGTGGGAGTTCAAGTTGGCGCGGCCGCGTTTTCTTCGTCAGTGAATCATTGGCATCGTGACGGACTGCGAGGCGTACGTCAACAGCTGCTACACACACTATCCAATGGACGAGGTACCTGGTTTGCTACCAATAAGCCGACACTGGGCAAGCTACGGGGCCAATAATGGAAAGCAACTGCTATTATTTCGAGTGTTTGGGGGCAAAGAATGCTGATCACTTATAACAAGTCTTTTCAAAACTGTCTTGGAGTTTGTCTATAATTGCATCCATCCACGGGAAACATAGGTACGGTATACAGATCCTTTCTCTCTTCCTTCTAGAATACATTTTCCCGGAACCGCTCCATATTGCATGCATGCATGATTGATACCCAGCACTTGGCCCAACGCCGTCCCACCCCGTTGACATACACGTTATACAACTTTGTTACACACTCAGTCACCACAACCACACACCAAGCCTCACTCCGCCAGTGGTCCCACCTTGACGCGCTCCCGGAGTTGCCTTGACTCCAGTACCGCCGTTTGCTTCTCTCTCCGCTTCTGCTCCGCCTCTATCTTGGCAAAGTGACCGCGAGCCCCGTGCTTCAGCTTCGTGATCATATCGGTGGCTTTGCCCTTGTCCAGGCTTTCGATGTCCACCGGCTTCGCCTTCCCGCGCAACTTGTTGATAAAGTCCACCTGGCCCTGGGTTGGGGGCAGTGATCGCCATCTCTGGTAGCGGTGGATGAACGAGTGGGGGAATGCGCTGGCTGCATAGCTGTCCGCACCATGCACCGCATCGATGAAGGTGGCTGCGGTGAGAAGTTCTCGAGGGGCTGCGTATGGCGACTTGGCTATGCCAGCTGGGAGGGCTCGCACTTCCACTGCTCGGTAAAGAGGGTTCGAAGTCCCAAAGTCTTCGCTGGTCTTTTCAATCCTAATGTATGAGCCGCTCGGGGCGGAGAGAATGAACTTTTCTTGCCCGACTTGAACCCATGCGTACTTGCTAATGGTTCGAATGTGCTTCTCTCCAGAGGTATCAGCAATTAGATCCAGGACCGAGGAATAATCCGTGAATGTCACGGTGTCAGAGCCTGGGCCGCTGGTGGTGTGATACGATAAAGGACTCTGTGCGCTTTCCTCGCCTTGATCCTCCACGGCTCGAAGCTGCCGCATGTCTTTGACGGACACCTTGTTCACCAGCACGTTGGGATCCAGACCGAAAAGTGTCGGCGTAGTGACGATTCCGGTGTCCAGGCTTGACACAAGATCAATTACGTGGCAGTCTTTCTTCCCTGGGTGCAGTCTCATGCCTCTTCCAATCATCTGCACGAGCAGGTTTCGTGACCTTGTTGGCCTTCCGAGCACGATGCAATCGATATTGGGGATGTCGGTGCCCTCGGTAAACACGCCACAATTGACCAACACCGGGAATTCCCCCCTCTTGAAAGCGTCGAGAGTTTCGCCTCTCTCCACTCTGTGTGTATCTCCTGTCACGAATCTGGCGTCGAACCCATGCTCGCGAAATTTCTGGGTCAGCTCGATGACATGAGCCACATCGACGCAGAACACCAGCGTCGATTTTCTTCCCTCGGCTTTTGCTATCCAACTACGAACCGTAATGTCGTTGATCTTGTCGGTGTTGACAACCTTGGAGAGCTCTCCAGCCTGAAAATCACCAAAATTGTTGTTCTTCACTTGTCTTAGGTTAGCCGTCGACTCGACCGTTGTAAAGATGACATCTGAAAGCCATTTCTCGGAAATCATGTCGACATAATCCTTGTGGTAGACGATCTCATCAATGGCTGCACCAAGCTTTACGCCATCGAATCTTGAGAAAGTGGCTGACACGCCGATCAAGTTCGGGGAGCTATCTCGCTTCTCATCGAGACCAAAATGCTCGAGGGTTTTCAAGTATCCTGGCGCAACAATGTGGTGTGCCTCATCGACCAGCACGAGCTTGAAACGTGAGGGATCAAACTTGGCTAGCCGATGTTTGGACGTGATACTCCGTACGCTCGCAATAGTGATGTCAGCGGTGCCGGATGCATGGACATTTCCCATCTCAATCTCGATGCTCTTGTTTGGATATGCAAGTTGGCAATGGTTTGCTGCCTGCTCAACTAGTTCCCGCCGATGGGCTAGGATGAGGGTACGATCAGCATCCTCGGAAGTTGACGGCATCCGGTCAATAAGTTGTGTAAAGATGACCTGGGACGTATGAGCTTCAAATCAGTACAAGAGTAAGTATTCAAACCACCATACCGTCTTGCCACTTCCAGTGGCTAGCGAGATCCCAACTCGTTTGTGGCCGCGTTTGAGCGACTCCAAGACTGATGTGATGCATTCTTGTTGATAGTTGCGAAGCCGAAGCTGTTTCTTCGGGGCGATTGTGGATGCGCAGGCCCTCAACGCCCAAGACTTGAGGATAGGCGCACCTAGCCTGGCATTCGGCCTCAATAGACATTTTGCCACCGTTTGTAGCATTTCACATGATGATATGCGCAATACAAACAATCGCGGCGCATGCGACTTGGATGAGGTCCTTCGATATTCGACAGCTGGAACTCGATGTCAAAGCTGCTAGCGCGGGCTCTTATGTAAGCATGTCAACGCTCATCTAGAAAATTGTTTGAGACGGTGAACCCTGCCAACCAATGCCGATTGATCACCGCCTCTCGCCGTTCTCTCTCTAACACAGGCCTCTGGTATTTTTTACTAGGCTTAAATATCCACTCTTCAGGTCGAGCTTCGATCCTTTCTCAGTCTTTACTACCATGTTTTCGTCTGCTCAGATCCTTGACGTTGCCAGCAACCAAGGAGCATGGACTCAGACGCCGACTATCCGCTCGGCGAGGAGGAAAGCGAGCCTGTTCACTCGTCGCCTTCAAAGATGAAATACGAAGGAGTAGAACCGCTTCCAAAACTCAACACAGTAGAAGATTCCGGTCCAGAGTCAGACCTGTACCACCCAAGCGAGGCCGATACAGCCACCGCGAGCGAGAATGATGATGATGAGCGCTTCTCTCTCAAACGGCCCGCAGAAGAAGCTCTGACACCTCGAGTGTTCAAGCGACACAAGGGCGTTTTGAACCCCGACTATCTTGATTTGCTAAACGCCGACATCGAAGATGCAGCTCATCGTGTGTGTCTCTCAGGTGATGCGGATATTGAGCCTAGTCAACTGGGCCTCACTTCCTGGTCAGCTACGGAGAAAAACTTGTTCTTTGAGGCCATGGCACGCTTGGGGCGAGACGATTTGCCCGGAATCGCATCCCGCATCGGGACCAAGAGTGAGATCGAAGTCAATCACTACCTAAGCGTCCTCCAAAGGACTCAACTTTTGCGGCAACGGGAAGGCCTGCGCCCGGAGATTGATTTCTCGGAGTATCCCGCCGCCGTCGAACTCAGCCAGCAGCTGTGCCATGCCCTCGACGAAGCCGCCGACGCGGTCTCTGTCAGACAAGAGCGCAAGGAAGAGCAGCGGGAAGAAAGCAAATGGGGAGAGTGCTGGGATATTACTCCAAGACTCGCCCGAAGGCTCGACAATGGTGAGACGATTGCAGAAGGCCAAGAAGTGGCCTTTGCTGGAATTTTGATCAGCCACAACTGGCTGAGGCTCTCGGAACGCATTTTCATGAACTCTTCAATCCCGAGCGACAACTGGAGCTTCATCGAAAACCACCCACCGTCCATGTGGGCAACCACATTTGAGGATTTCCACTCCTTGGCTGTATCAATCACCAGGAGGCTCGTTCAGACAACCATCTTTATGAGCATGTCAAGGATCAGAGCAAAGAGGGACCTCCGTCCTCAGACCCGCGACATCGTGAAGCTGCAAGATGCCGAAGCAGCAATTGCGTCATTAGGCATGAGTCCAAACTCCAACGAATTTTGGCTCAAGTGCGCCCGCAGGCTTCGCCTCGAGGTTTATGAAGAGCCCCCAGACCGAGACCGAGACCGAGATGAAGAGGTTGAGCTGGAACCGCTCTTATATGACGAAGTTGAAAATGCTCTATCAGGAAATGACAATCAACTGGTTGTCGAAGTAGAGTCAGCGCCCCCACTCGGCGAGGAGGAAGAATTATTTGAGTTAATTGATGGCCACATCTTGGATGACCATATCTTGGACGACTCCGACTTCGAGGCGCCATTCAATCTCCCCGACGACGAGGAACACGCCATCAACCAGGAAGCAAACGAGGTGCTGCAATACTCTGCGGCCGACTTCCCCGAGACCCATCGGACCAAGCAATCATTAAAGAGTCGCGTTGCCACGGAGCGAAAACAGGAACAGTACGCGGAGGATTGTGACGAATACGCCAGCTACCAGGCAGAGGCCGACATGTGGGAGCTGCTCCAGAAGAAGCCTCCCATGGAGTTGCCCAAGGTGCACGAGCCGGAGCCGGTGCCTCGATCAAAGCTGGACGTGGAGAGTATTTTCCCCCTAGGACGGGATTGGAGAAGCAAGATCGGGTATCACAGCGAGTGGGAGATGGATGAAGGATTAAGAGCTTCAAAGCAGACGTAAGGTTGGTGAGCGGATGATACTGCATGGCATATCCACAATATCATGACTATTTAGCTGGCTTCATGCATGATAACGAGTCCATGCCATCTCATGGAGTGATCTAATTCATTCAATAGTATTGTTTTTTGGGGGTATCTAGTTATCACCTTAGTGCCGTAAATGCACCATATCCTTTTCTACCGTCTTCCTCTCCTCCCTCTTGCACGCCCCCGTGCAGCTCGAGCTCTACTGGCATTCGCATTCGCACCCCTTGTTGTTCTCGACACGGGAGTCCCACTCTCCTCGGCGCTCTCGTCTCCCTCCTCACTTGACCCACTCTCATCTCCATCTTCTGCTTCTTCCTCCTCGGTTGTCTCGGCCTTTTCCTGCTTCTCGGTCTTTTCCTGCTTCTCGGCCTTTTCCTGCTTCTCAGCCTTCTCCTGCTTCTCGGCCTTCTCCTGCTTCTCGGCCTTCGCCTGACTTGCGGCGCCCTTTCGTCCCCTTGAGCCCCTCTTGCTCTTTGGCGCCGGTGAGTGTGCATCTGTGCCGTCCTCTGTGTCTTCAACCGAAGTACCCCTCGTCTTTGAAGTGGCTCTCGTCTTCGAACTGGCTCTCGTCTTCGAACTGGCTCTAGTCTTCGAAGTAGCCCTAGTCTTCGAGGAGGCCCTCGTTTTTGAGGTGGCCCTTGTCTTCGAAACCGTGTCGCCTCGCTTGCGCTTTTTGGGCGGCGAGGGAGGGGGGGACAACTCGAGCTGTGGCGGGGACGTGGCAGCTTCGCTTGGGTCTGCGATGGCGCGCTGCATCATGGACTCGAGGAACTGGTCCTTGGGCAGCGAGAACTCGACGTATCGGTCTTCAGTTTCATCTTCATCGAAGTTCTCTCGTTCGTCGATGACTTCGAGGTTGTAGTAGGTCCGCAGCTTCTGCCAGATATAGGGAATGCGCGTGTGCGGGTACAGGTCGGGATCGAAGCCGTGATTTCGAAGGTGCTCAGATATCGCTATCATTCGGAAGTGCCTGTGCATGCCTGCGCGTTGTCAGAAGGGGTCGCACGGGCAGCGGAAGACGTGACTGACCAGCTGGCTTCCAGCGAATGACACCTTTGAAAAGGGAGGCGACTTGGTCGTCGGTCCATAGCTCATTGAATTTGTTTTCGGGTTCTTTGGTCTCGCCGGTGTCATCGGCATTGTCGCCGGCTGGGGAAGTATCGACGTCCATGGCATCGTCGTCGCGAACGGGAGTTGGCGTCGCGGCGGCTTGGCTCCCGCGGGCGCGCTTTCGGGGAGGCATTTCGATCACGCAGTTTTTTTTGTTGCGACTGTTGTAACCTGGAGAAGCTTTCAGGGCGCGATTGGCGATGGCGGATGCGAAATTTGTTGTTGGGTCGAAGTTGTCGAAAAAAGTTGAAATGTCAAGCTTGTGACGATCAATCATGAGCTGGATGTGGTCATACAGCGGATGCTTCCATGCAGGGGCCACTGAAAGCTACCCGGGCCGGGACGTTTAGCGCGAGTGGAGGGGTCGACTGGCGGGAAACGCGCCCTGAAGTGGTCCATTGGTGGCGCGTCGCGGGGATCAACTCCACTGACGTCGGGGAAATTCATCCCAAACATACAACCTTTCACACTCCACGCTGATGTATAACGCTGGGCGCGGTTCCCGACTATGGCCATGGCTGATGAAGAAGACCAAGCGGATGTGTTCGCCATTCCAGACTTGTGGCAGTCCTCCAAGTGGCTCGACCAGCTAAACCAAGCCGACGACGCTACACCTCCGTTCTTTGCGACTGGACTGAAAGGTACAGTTTCTAAACTCGTCGCTTTTTGGTTCGCCGTGCTAACTCCTGAGTTCAAGGAAGCCATGACGCTAGTCTGTTGCAGCTTGCGCCGGTCGCTGTCGAGCAACATGGCTTCTTCAAGCTCCCGCCTCTCGAAACGTCCAACCCCACAGATGCAACGGTCAACGAGGCCATCGACGACAGCCATGCGACAGCAGAGAGCACTCCGGACACTGAACTCGCGATCGATGTGTGGCTTGGTCTGGATAAAGCACCAGAAAAGACCTCTGAACACAGGACCTGGGATGCCTTTCTCAGCGCGACACCTGCGACGACCCAATCGCCGCTGATCACCGAAGCGGGCCCTGCGACCTACGATGCCTTACTCTGCTGGTCCATCGATCCCCTGAGACTCCAGAACTCCGATGTTCCCGTCGTGGAAGCCAAGACATACTTTTCTTCGTTGCTAGCTCTAGCCATCGGCCAGGAGTCAGTCTTCTTTCTGAGAGACGACAAGAGCAAGTCATTTACCTCGGCTTTGGCCAAGATGCGAATTTCTGGGTATTCGAGGCATGTTCTCCAAGGTCTAGAGAAGCAATGTCTCCGCTGCGGGTCGATCTTCCTGGAACTACGATCATTCGTCCAGTCCACCTATTCTCGGCGTTCGACACGATGCGGTGTCGCTCTCGCTAGCGCCCTTGATCAGGTTCTCAAAGATTCTCAGCAGCATGTAGCGGTGCATGGACACAACCCGCGCTCACTTCTAGGCCTTCAGTCGACAATTAAGGGCTTGTTGGCTATCCTAGAGCCTTTCCACAGGCTTACGTCGAAACTTCGCCGAGGGTATTCTGATGAAGATGTTCTCTCGATCGTCTTCCACGAAGCATACTCAGTAGACCATCGCGAGGAGCAACTGCGTGAAATCATGCGAGAAGTGCTGCGGCGGGTCTCTCGCCCTTGGATTGATTTCCTCGAGGAATGGATTGGTACCAGACGAGAATTAGGGATACCTTTCACTAAATCAAGTGTTGGTGAAAGCAAAGGCTTTGTCAAGGTCGAAACAGAAACCTACATGGATGACTTTGGCCAGCAAGTGGAGGACGTCGACTTCCGCTTGGATGAGGCCAAGATGCCACATTTCATGCCGAATGATATCACCAAGTCGATCTTCGAGACAGGCAAGAACCTCCGCTTCATCAGAAGCTGCCATCCAGAACACCCCTTGGCAAACCATGAAATCATCGCGTTGACTCAGCCTCCAAGGGCTGGCTGGCTTTATGATTGGGATGCTATATTGCAGTTGGAGAGCCGGGTGTCCGAGTATCGGGATAACCTGCTGGGTGCTATTCAGAAGAGCCGTGCAAACTCTCAACCGCCTCCCGAAATCCAAGGAACCTCATTTACATTGCAGCCCCAAGCCGAACTACAATTCTTTGGTGTAGGAGAGGAGAAGATTGAGGAACGTTTGCTGGCGTCGATAGACCAGTTCAATCAACCCCTTAAAGATGTCGATGCTGAGGATTCGCTGAGTCGGGTCGTTCGTCACCGTCTTTCCGGTCACTATCAGTCTCCCTCCAACTCCTCCAACTTTGCGCCACATTGGTCCCTGCTTCCTGTCCTATCATTTGGTGGTATCGCTTCTGCTCAGGCTCAGGTCATTAACCAAGAGAGTTTAAGACTTCTATTTACTCACCATGACTTGAGAAGTCATCTCAAAATGCATCGTGATTTCCAGCTTTTTGGAAATGGAATGTTTTCCAGCCGCCTGTCTCACGCTCTGTTTGACCCTGATCTAGAAACTGCGGAGAGACAAGCTGGCGTTGCACGTCAAGGAGGCGTCATGGGTCTTCGACTGGGAGGCCGAGACAACTGGCCTCCCGCAAGCTCCGAACTTCGGCTAGCCCTTATGGGGGTTCTGGCAGAAACCTTCGGGTCAGAAAACGGTTTCACCAAGGAGAAGCTAAGCAGCATATCCAGAGATTCGTCGGAGTTGCCGGGAGACCTGAGCTTCGCCGTCCGTGACTTATCGGAGGAAGAGATCGACAAGTGCATGAACCCAGACTCTTTGGAAGCACTGGACTTTCTTCGCCTATCGTACAAAGCGCCAGTCCCTTTGTCTACCGTCATCACGCCAATGATTCTAATGCAGTATGATCGCATCTTTAAGCTCTTGTTGCGAATTCTACGAATGCTTTATATCGTCAACCAACTCTTCAGGGACGTCAATTCAAGGACGAGTCGATGGGACGACCCGGAAAACGTCTCATACCGATTTCCTCGGGAAGCACACCACTTTCTGTCAGGGATCACATCATATTTCATGGACGCAGGAGTTGCGATTCCATGGCAAGAATTCGAAGCGAAGCTGGATAAGATTCAGGCGAGCTTAAGCAAACCCACTCCCAACGGCTCGCAAGAAAAGACAGAAAGCCCTGATAGCCTTCGAGAGCTTCACTCCCAGGCTCTAGACCAGATTATGGTCGCCTTGTTCCTAAGGAAACGACAACAACCGGTGCTCAAATTGCTCGAGGAAATATTCACAGCAGTGCTCCAGTACGCGAAGTATTCCAGGCTGCAAGCCTTAGGAAGAAGCACAGATGGCGATGGATCCACGAATCCCGAAGACCTCTATCGGAAATTCAAGAAGAAAGTGCAGATCTTCATTACTGTCTGCCGAGGACTAACAGAAAAGGGCCGGTTGGGTAATAACAGAGGGGGGGATGACTCGGGTCTGAGGCAGGACGGCATAGGCGAGGATCACATGATTGCACAGCTACTGATGAAGCTAGACATGAACGAGTACTATTCAAGACACTAGTGTTTATTTCAATCTGAGGAATTTCAATAAAAAATCTTTGGATCAAAAGCTGGTTTCTAGTGTTATGTTTTCTTTGTTGGTGATGGTGATGTTTTGGTGGTTAGTCTAAGTGCCTGGCCAATACCCCGCCACGGTGACGAGTTGTGGGTGGATTGCCCCTCATCGCGTCTCCACGCGTTTGTTCCATGCATCGTCACCAGCAACAACATCACTTGATTTGTCGGTCAGCGCCATGTCCCGATCAAGCGCCGCGGCGCGAAACCTGTCCCTAACGGAGGAACTGGAGAGGCTCGAGCAGTCCATCACACTGACTCTGCAAGGTACCGCGCCCTTCGCCTCTGGGTGTGTGGCTTTGGCTCATCAGCGATCTAGAAATCGACCACAACTTCAGCAAGTCGCATCGAATCGTGACGACGAGTATCTTGCCTCTCGTCGAGAAATATGGCGACCATTCACGTGCGGTTTGGGAGGCGTCAAAGGTAATAGCTCTCGTTTGGAGTGACGAGTCCAGATCGCTAACAGTGGTCTAGTTCTGGAAACAATTCTTCGAAGCCTCCGCCAACGTATCCCTCTCCGGCTACGAGGAGCTAGCCAACGATGAAGAAACTACGACCTTGGAAGAGAGCACCGCGATGAGGGACGAGACTACGGCAAACTATACGGCCCAGCATGGCGAGGAGGATATAACGGCCACCACCGGCGCGGAGCATTCATCCTACCAGCTAGATGAATCGCTGCTCGATGATGCAGAGCTCTCGGGCAGCACTCCTCGCCCGCCCTCTACGAAGACTTCAAAGACGCGATTCTCACATCTCGAGTCGCCATATGAGACCATGAAACGGGAGATGCAAGACGAAGAGCATCAAACGACCGTTCTGGAAGATGGCGAGGACTCAACTGTATTGTTCGCGCAGCACACGGCCAGGTTGCCCGACATGTCAATGACGCCACGCGACCGTTTCAAAGATGACGACCAAACCAGTGAGCAGTCGACACACTACAACAAAGACCCCTTGCTCCATCGAATCCTAGACAAGACCTACCGTATCCAGGCCACGCCGCACAAGCCAGCGTTGCGTATCTCTCCATTGAAAAGCGCGCAGCCTAAGAAGGATACACCCGCGTGGCAGGACTCGCCAATGTCATCACCCGAGATGGCAGTTCCCAAATTGCGTAGCGAGGCCTTCATGTCGCCCATGAAGACCAAAGCCAGAGAGCGTTTGGCGGCGGCAACCCAAGGGCCGCGAACGCCCGGCGTCAGCGTGCAGACACCAGCGACCGCCAGGAAGACCCGGGACGCCTTTGCCGCTGACGACAGTGCCATGATGAGCGGGAAGCAGAAGTATGAGATTGATTGGGAAAGCGACGAGGAGGATGATGATGTCGATCTATACGCTGGCATGAGCCCGCCCAAGACGATCCAATTCGCCCTACCCCCGTCTAAGTTGCTGCAGACCCCTGGTGAGTTATCATGCTGGCAAAACTTAGTGTGTCACGAGAACTAACCAGTTTGTCAGCGCGAGAGGCAAGCCAGAGAATCGTGGGCGATATTCTCCTTGATGCTGGTGCCGATCCGAACTCGTCAGAGTACAGCCCAAGCATGGTCAAGATGAACGAGGACATCCTCAACGACAGCTTTTAAAGACACCTGGGAAATAGAAAGAGAAGGCCTCAGCAGCCAAATGATTAATCTGACTCTAAGCAGTTGATTACCAAAACATAGGAAAGATACCCCTGAAACTTGTCTTACCACTTGCACAAAATCCTGTCATGCGATGGCCCATCCTTGTTCTCCTCATACCCAAGATCATGTGGAACTGTCAAGTCCCTTTGCTTTCCGATTGGCCAAGCAGGTCTACCCTCGCCCGCATAAAAACAAACACAGCCCGGTTTTCCATACCTTGTATCCATCTCGAGTATCACATCCGACCCATCCCAAAAATCACCGGGGCGCGGACAGCTGGTTTCCGGCCCTTGTCGTCAACCTTTCATCATAGAGACGTTAATACATGGACAGGGCAGCAAGTCAGAATAGCCATTGAGGTGTTGGCTACTAGACGCTAAAGCGCACCTGGGACTTCAGAGCCTGTTCCTGGAGCTTCTTGACATCGATTGGGGGTGCCGCCTTGGGCTTGGACTCGGCCTTGGGCTTGCTCTTGAACTTGCTCTTGAGCAACGCCGCAGTCGAAGAGTAGGAAGCAACGGAGGCTGTCTCAGGGTCGACAGCCTGAGAAGGCGAGCGATCCTGTTGCTCTTGTTGGTTTGAGTGGAGGATGCCGCTAAGCATATCGTTGGTTTGTTTCCGGCCAAAGGAGGCTACAGGTCGAATAAGCATTGGTCATGATTGCTTGTGGGGTTATCATATCTGCTTACCGTTGGAGCTGTTGTTGGTGAAGTTGGCGACGCCCGACATGTTGAAGAGTTTCTTGGTGTTGGTGAGTTGGTTGTTGGATTGGTGGGTAATTGTGAAAGAGTTCTGGAGTAGACAGCGAAGAGCTGAGACTAAGAAGGGTTTGAAATGTTCAGAGCTAGGACTAATGAGAAGTCTAGGATGTGTTCAGTTCCTGTTGTGGAAGTGTGCTGAGTATCTGCCTGATATCGAAGTCCTCCATCCGTTCCATCCTCATGTCTTTATAGTTGATGCCTAGAATCACAGGCTCGGATGCGTGACGAATCGTCGCATGTGTCAGGCAACGAGAAACGACATGGTTAGGATTGAGGCTTCCTTGCAAACTCGTCTTGCGTAACATCATGCCTAGTCATCGACAACACTTGCGTGAGTCATGACGCAAAGCTCTAGCAGCAAACTCTGGTTCAGCCTCGTAAGGCGACCGGGATTGAGGAAATTACTAAACCCGGAAAGTTGGATGGATGTGCCAGCAAAACTACGTGTCGGGCTGACGAAAAGGCTACGGGTGCTGGTAAGCGCGACACGCAAGTCAACTCGATTGGGAATAAAGGCGGACACGCGTGACGCTGGCGGAGGGAAATTTCAACGAAGGATTAGGTGTGGGCGGGGGAAACAGGATGAAATACGATTGTCCTCGTGCAGCGCATCATGCCTCACGGCTCATGCACACATCCTTGGCTTGCCTGTCCCCGTAGAAGACCAGCTCGTCATTCGGCTCCGAGCGCGAAGCCCGGGGAAACAAACCGTCCGGTTGACTCACATGGTCCTAGGGAGTGTGGAGAAGGCCGGGATGGTGTACCGGAAGCGGGATGGGAGGTTACGAACCCATGTGGGCGGTTGTGCTATCACGGCTGCTGAGCCGGGCCTGGTCAACGAGAGCCGACCATGAGGACCACTTGATCGAGTTAGCAGGCAGTCGACTGTCGCGGACGGCCACGACAGTCTCTACGTAGAGCCAAGGAAGCCTTGCGTCTTGGCGATGGGGATTGGGAACTAATGACGCCTGTTGATGCGAGGTTTGCGTACTCACCATGGGTGATAGGTAACGACGAAGACGAAAAGTGGTCGAATACGGAATACCTAGAGCTGCAGGGATATCACAGCCATCGAAAAAAGAGTCACAGTAACTGCGCGTTGTTTCGTGATCCCCGCGAGCAAGGCTGTGTCGATGTTACTCACAGAATATAGCCTCAACCCAATTCCCAAGGCAATCCCAAAACGGATGGGTGGGTGTGGTGGTGGTGGGTGTGCCGTTTACGCCGAAGCATGCTCCGTCATGTCCATCACGCAACGTCCTGGGTTCTGGAGGACAACTCCCTGCTGCGTTGCAGGGACCGTTAATTCATGGAGGCACACCGCAATTGTAGAGTGTATCGGCTTACACCCACACACGATTTGGGCCTCATTGCGCGGTGAGGAGAGTTTGTGACATACTCACTCGCTCCAATTGAAATCCGAAAGAACCAGTCAGAGAGCAGTCAACACTCGCATATCCAGGTATACGTCACGCCGGCGAGCAGGCGAGCATGCGTGTCTGAGTCTGTCGGTATGCAACCGACTCGAGGGCCTATACTCGAACAGGAAGCTCGTAAGACTCCCTCCCTCTCAATTGGAGTGAAGTCGAGAGGTTACCAGAGCCGCGCGCGGGCGCTAAACGTGGCTTGTGATGGGCCTGGGTGGCTGATGATGACTTCCGCTGAGTGGCTGGAGCTAAAACCAGTGCCAATCCGCACAGCCAATAATCCGCCCTCAAAACGCTTTAACGCCCCGCACCATATCGATAAGGCCGAGTGCACCTGCTTATCGCTTATCGCTTATCGGGACAAATTTTCCCTCCCAGTAAGTGGGAAATTTCTGGCAACATTGTATTCGTACTGGATATCGGTCCTGCAGATGCCGGTCACCACGCGCAATCATGGATGAGCAACTGCATAAGCCGCATCGCAAGTCGTCCAAGGACAAGAAGGACAAAAAGGAGAAGAAGGAGCATACCGGCGGTACGTGCCATTGTCTCCTGCGCATTTTCCCCCGGAATGCATGCTAACGTGGACCAGAGCGCAATCCAAAGGCCTTTACCTTCTCCAGACCCGGAAAGCTTCAACGACAGGCAGCGAGATCGCAAGATGTATAACGGCCCTCTACCTATCCCGGCCCTATATCTAAAATACTAACACTCCCAAACAGGTCAGAGAAAAGCGACTCCATGTCCCGCTCGTCGATCGACTGCCTGAAGAGGCCCCGCCGCGACTCGTCACCATCGTTGGCCCTCCCGGTGTAGGCAAGACGACCCTGCTCAAATCCCTCGTCCGACGATATGCCAAGGAGACCATCTCCGACCCCCAGGGGCCCATCACCGTCGTCACCTCCAAGAAGCAGCGCCTGACCTTTGTCGAATGCCCCAACGAGCTCGAGGCCATGGTCGACATCGCCAAGGTGGCCGACATTGTCCTCCTGATGATTGACGGCAACTTTGGCTTCGAGATGGAGACTATGGAGTTCCTCAACGTCCTGGCCGCGACGGGTATGCCGGGTAACGTCTTTGGCATCCTAACCCATCTGGATCTGTTCCGGAAGCCCCAGGCGCTCAAGGATGCGAAAAAGAGGCTGAAGCGCAGACTGTGGACGGAGTTGTACCAGGGCGCCCACCTGTTCTATCTTTCGGGTGTAATCAACGGCCGATACCCTGATCGCGAGATCCACAACCTCTCACGTTTCCTCTCCGTCATGAAGAACCCGCGCCCGCTCATCTGGCGCAACTCGCACCCTTACTCCATCGTCGACAGCTTCCGAGACATCACACACCCCACCAAGATCGAGGAGGACCCCAACTGTGACCGGTCGATCGTTCTGTCGGGATATCTACGAGGCACAAACTTCGCGTCGAATGGCCAGCGGGTACACGTGCCTGGTCTGGGTGACTTTACCGTCTCGAACATGGAGGTCCTGCCAGACCCGTGTCCGACGCCAGCCATGGAGCAAGCAATGGCAAAGATCACTGGAAAGACTGGACGACGAAGACTAGACGAGAAGGAGAAGAAGATGCATGCGCCAATGTCGGATCGTAGTGGTCTGAAAATTGACGGCGACGCCATTTGGATCACTCGCGAAAAGGGTTTCAACTTCGACAAGGAGGATGAAGAGGGTGAACGCGGTGAGGGTGAGGAGATGATTGTCGGTCTTCAGGCTGAGCGAAAGCTCCTGGGTCAAACCGATGGTGGTGTGCAGCTATTCAAGGGCGGCGAGCAGATCAAGGAAGTGGCCGAGGAAGAGGACACTGGAAGAAAGACACAACGCAAAGCCAGATTCGCGGAGCGCGAAGATTCGGGCGATGAGCAAGCCGCAGAGGATGAGGGGTTCGTCAGCGGAAGCGACGAGGGTGATTCTGATGCCGAGGTCGAGTTCAACGAGGGCAAGCTTGGCAAGATGTTCCGGAAGGATGTCGACAAGGACGCTAATGAGGAGGATATGGCCTTCGCCGACAGCGACTCGGATCTGGGATCAATGTCCGAGCTGGATGGTGCGGACGAAGACGAAGAATACGACTCGGATGAGGAGGCTGCTGCTCTACGGTGGAAAGACAACCTATCCGGAAAAGCCTTAAAGCTCCATGGTAGGAGGCGCTCATACCATACCGGTGATCTTGCAAGGCTCATATATGACGAGTCTATGAGCCCCGAAGATGCATTAAACCGATGGAGGGGCGAGGGCGACGAAGAGGAGGATAACATCGAAGACGATTCAGACGATGAGGAGTTCTTCAAGAAGTCAAAACAGGAGAAGGAGGATGCTGTGGAAGACAGGTCGATACCCGCGTATGACTACGAGGCCCTCGCGGCGAAGTGGGCGGAGCAGGACAGGGTGGAGGCGTTGCGTCGCAGGTTCACATCCAGTTTTGGAAGACGCGGCGGTGATGACGGCGAGGAGGACGATGGCATGGGAGATGACGGTGACGGCGACAGCGAGGGAGACGGAGAGTTCCAAGATCTCGAAGCCGAGCCCCAGGGTGAAGAGGCACCGCAACAAACGACTGCCGAAGAGATCGAGGCGGAACGAGAAAAGAACGCCAAGCGCAAAGAAGAGCTCAAGCAGCGGTTTGAAGAGGAGGATCGAGAAGGCTTCCTCAACGACAAGGCCAACGCGCGGCGGGACGGCGGCGACGTGCAGGAGTTTGGTGAGGACCAGTGGTACGAGGCGCAAAAGGCGGTGATCCAGAAGCAGCTGGACATCAACAAGGAGGAGTTCGAGACGCTGGACGAGCGCCAACGCTCGGCCGTCGAGGGCTACCGCGCGGGCAAGTACGCCAAGGTGGTGCTCGAGGGCGTGCCGGCCGAGTTCGTGACCAAGTTCAACGCGCGACTCCCCATCGTCATCGGCGGCGTGACGGCGACCGAGGACCGCTTCGGCTTCCTCCAGGTGCGCATCAAGCGTCACCGCTGGCACAAGCGCATCCTCAAGACCAACGACCCGCTCATCTTCTCGCTCGGCTGGCGCCGCTTCCAGACGCTGCCCATCTACAGCACCACCGACTCGCGCACGCGCAACCGCATGCTCAAGTACACGCCCGAGCACATGCACTGCTTCGCCACCATCTACGGGCCGCTCATCGCCCCCAACACGGGCTTCGTCTGCTTCAACTCCTTCTCCGCCAGCACCCCCGGCTTCCGCATCGCCGCCACCGGCACCATCCTCAGCGTCGACGAGTCCACCGAGATCGTCAAGAAGCTCAAGCTGACCGGCCACCCCGCCAAGATCTACAAGAACACCGCCTTCATCAAGGACATGTTCACCTCGTCGCTCGAGATCGCCAAGTTCGAGGGCGCCTCTATCAAGACCGTCTCGGGCGTCCGCGGCCAGATCAAGCGCGCCCTCTCCAAACCCGAGGGCCACTTCCGCGCCACCTTCGAGGACAAGATCCTGCTCAGCGACATCGTCTTCCTGCGCGCCTGGTACGCCATCAAGCCGCGCCGCTTCTACAACCCTGTCACCAACCTCGTCGGCTGGCAGCCCATGCGCCTCACCGGCGAGGTGCGCCGCGCCCAGGACATCGCCACACCCCAGCCCAAGAACAGCCAGTACCGTGCCATCGAGCGCGAGACCCGCCACTTCAACCCGCTGCGCGTGCCCCGCGCCCTCGCCGCCGACCTGCCCTTCCGCTCGCAAATCGTCCAGACCAAGAAGCAGAAGAAGGAGACGTACATGCAGAAGCGCGCCGTCGTCCTGGCCCCGGGCTCTGAGGAGAAGAAGGCTCGCGCCCTCATGCAGCAGCTGCTCACCATCCGCAACGACGCCGCCGTCAAGCGCCGCGCCAAGAAGGACGAGAACCGCGCCGCGTTCAAGAAGAAGATCGCCGACAACGAGGAGAAGAAGGATGCCCGCGAGAAGCGCGAGTCCAAGGAGTACTGGCGCAAGAACGGCCGCAAGCGCAGCGCTGCCGAGGACAGTGCCGCTGGCGGTGGCAAGCGGAGGAGGTAGAGACCGGGATGAGATTGGACACAGCAGCGTGTGTGGACGGGCAGTTGAGGATGGTAAAAAAGATAGATGTGTGTGTATACCTTGTTGGGTTGGCGTTGGCGAGAACACAAAATCAATACAGTTATCCAAAGAGCTTCGAAATGTCCAGACCAGCAAGCGAGAGCCAGGGTGCATCTGTCACCGGAGTCCCAAGCATCATCCCCCCTCGAAGGGCTCTCCAGTTCCAATGCATGATTACATCACAATGGGTATTCACACACAGCAAACAAGTCTTCAGGCATAGAGAAAAATACAAGTTGTAATTGTGCAATCTCAACTAAAGGGAACCAAGGAGAAAATGCCCAAGCCCCAAGCAAGCACACACAATGTACAGTCCGTCAACACCAAGCTTCAAGAATCAGGGCAGCAAAAAACGAGCCTCAAGCCAAGCACATCCATCGACAATGGACGCGTAATTAAAAGGTCAGAAGCACTCCTTTCCTCATCAGCATGAAGTTCGTCCTCCCCATCCACCATACCAGTCTCGGCCACCGATGTAGCATTGAGACTCCCCTCCTCGATGAAGGCATCGCCATCTGTCCTCCCCGTAACTTTTTCGTCCATGGCAATCAACCCGAGTCATTGTCGCATTGTAGGTTAGGGAATGCTCCGAAAAACCAGTTCACGCCAAATTCCAATTTGACAAGTCCTTTGCCCTCGATTAAAGAAAGACACGCGCTCCGAAATGCCGTCAAACATGTCATTGCCTAGGCCAGCTATGCCCTTTCTCAAGTCGTATACACGTGGAAATCGCACCGTATCGGCCGTTTAGAGCAGACGGACAGGCTCCGAGTCGGGGGCGCCAAAAGGCTCCTCCTTAGGGACCTCAGGGAAGTCAACCTTCTCGGTCTCCTCGAACTTAAAGGGCTCCTCGGTGGGAGGGTTGGGGAACTCGGGCTCCTTGGCGATGGGAGCGGGAGCAGCGGGCTCGGGCTTGATGATGATCTGGCGCGAGGCAGGCTTGCTGAAAAGGTCCTGGACCTTGCCGGTGTAGTCGCCAACGTACTGCTTGCCGAGGGCAGAGACCTGGCCAATTTGCTTTGAGGCAACATCCTTAACCTGGGCAGTCTGGGAGTTGATCAAGTCGGAGGCGTGCTGAATCTGAGTATCGATAAGCTCTTGGTTGGAGGTGTAAACCAGAGGCACGAAAAAGATGACGCTGGCACTGATGACGGCAAGTCCCCAGTAAGGAACGAGCTTAACCAGAAAGTAGGAGATGAACGCAGCAACCCAGGCCTAATGGAGCGCTGTTAGTGTCGAACTGGCATGTTTGATTTTGTGACAGTTAACTTACGGCGCAAGAGGCAGCAATGTTCTCAGCGAAGATGATGCGCTGGGCCTCAATAACGAAGAAGTTGACGAGCTCGTGGACATCCCCGATAAGGGTGTCAAGAGTGTCGCGGGGAACGGTATAGTATCGGCGAGGTCGGACCTGGGTAGCCAGGCCGTTGTTGAAGACGGCCTTACCAACCACCTCGGCGAGGACGGTCACACCCAGGATCATCCATGAAAACTTGAAGCCCCATCGGAGGATATCGAGGTACCTAGCCGAGAAAATGAGAGCAACGATGGTGACATAGGCGATAGCAGAGGCACCTTGTTGGACGAGAATATTAGCGGACGGACTTGTAGAACAAGTTCAAAGTGGTCTACTCACGGGGGTTGTTCCATGACAGGAGCTCGGAGAAGAAAGAGTGGTAGTGGGTGAGAGGCTGGCCGGTGGCAGCACGGTTAGAGGGCGTGCGACGAGCAGCAGCGAGGTTGGAGAGCTCGTTGGAAGCTTTCTGAGTGTGATCCATGACGTTCTGAGCGACGGGACCTAAAAGGGGCGAAAGAGCCGGTGTTAGCAACCATGGTCGGTTGGTCGGGATAGCAGCGAGGAGGTTTTCCGCCGTATGTTAGAATGGGGGATGAGATCACGTACCGTTGGTGACGGAATCGTACGCAGCGGCGGCGTCTGGAGGTATAAAGTCAGTCGGTCGGTTCATGTCAAAAGGCTTCGATGGGAGCGGGACTGGAACACTGTAGAACATATGTTAGCAAAGAGGCCTGGGTCCGAATTGTCCCGGGGATGATGCAGGAGACGAGACAACGCAACATTGGAATACGCACCCCACTGGTCTTTGTGGCTTCGTAGAGAGAGGCTCCGTTGACGGCCGGGGCGGAATCAGCCATGGCGAAGGTGGAGGTGAGGATGGTGGGAGTGCGGTGTGTGGTGTATGAAGCAGGATTCCGAGGTGAGAGCAGCAGAGGAGCAGAGCAGTCTCAGGTAGCGTTCGAAGAGATAGGACTCAGGAGGTCTGCGAGAGAAGAACGAAGGGCGGCGTGAGTAAAAAGTGGCCCGAGAAGTTTGGTGGTGGACCGGCGGTTGACGCTTGCGCAGTCGATCTTCCGATAAGGGGCGGAGGAGAGAAACAGGCAAGGCAAGCGAGCCAGTCCAGGAGGAGGGAAGGGAAAATTAGACGGAGAACGTACCTTGCTGTGGGAAGTGGCAGGCTGGGAGCGCGCAGCAATATAGCAGCAGGGGGGGCCGGCAGACCAGACAGCAGAGCAGAGACGACGCAGGAGCGGCAGACACGTAGCAGAGCTGTATTCGTAGGGCGATGGATGCACTGGATGGTTGGATTGAATATGATGGAATCGTGTTTTTGGAGGAGGAAAGGTCGTGATGGAGATGGAGGGTTCAAGTGGGAAGGAAGAAGAAGACAGAGAGCGAGCGATGGAGAAGGACAGGTTGTCGATGGTGACGCAAGTGACGCCTTCCTTTGTTGCTGAAAACCAGGTTCTCAGGCACAGCGCGCGATAGCGACCACAGCGACCGGCCACCGAAGGCAGCAGCCCTAAAGACACAGCGCCAACCTCCCCGAAGACCACATCACTACAGGCGGCTACCTGTGCCAGCCCGTGGCAGGAGCTTGGGCCGCTACTACACAACGCCCCGGAACCGATTTTTTTCTGTCTCTGACGCAAACCTGGAAGCTTTGTTTGGTAGCAGAGCTAAGCTAGCAGCACCTCTAGCTCCCAGACAGTGGATGTATCATAGCTGAGGTAGATGACGCATATCGAGGACCTGGGGGGAACTTTCGTTTTGTCGCACCTGCATCCTGATAGCAGGTACCGTCGAGGTCACGGACACACCCACTCACACACAGCACCAGGACATCCAAACACGCCTCCTTCATCCTCCGGCCGACCCGCCGCCATCACTCACATTCCCATCTAGACACAAGATATGATGGCTTTATCTATGCTTTGCGTGTTACATCCAAGACCAGACGTCTGATTAGCCCATCTTTCTCAGACAAGAGGATATGCTTTTCCTGTAGATTAGAAGCTACTCTCCCCGTCCAAAAGGAAAGCAAACAACAAAGAAAAAGGCTGCCTGAGCCGAACTGGCCCCTTGCATCAACCTCCAGGGCCCCCCTCCCCGACTCCATTGCTCCAAATGAATGATGCTTTGACGTGAGATGATCTGGTCATTTTCCGAAGCGGAGCCCACAGTGCCCGCCGCCAGTCCATGCATGTGATAATCACGCTAAACAAGGCACAACGGGAAGGGGGTAAAAACAACACACTGGCCTCTTTCTGATTTTTTTTCTTCATTTGACGATTGGATTTCCTGGGATTGGATGGATGTTCGCCAAACCAAATAAAAACAAAAATGGCTGTGCACCCGGCAACTATCATCAACCAACGGGTACCGTATCCACTATGGGATTACTAGGATTACGATTGCCATCATCTCTTCCGCTTCGTCCGCTTCGTTCGCTCGAACGGACGACATCTCAAACCCGGCCTGGAACTCTCAAGGTCTCCGGACAGTTCCGTTTTACCCACTGCGCATTGAGTCAAGCGCAGTACCTACGCAATGAGTACATATCCGCCTCGAGCCACAGTCGTATGCAGGTATTCATGCATGCCATGGCAGCACAGCGCAGGACCTGGGCCGGTATGTGGGCCGGTACCTCGTTGCACTGTACTGGATTCGTACGGATACATGTCACCACCGTTGGATGGATGGATGGACTGACGTCTTAGTTGAACTGGCGTCGTGACAGGCACAAAGTATGCATGTATCCATCCATCGTCACAACGTGTCAACGCTGAGTGGTCCGATCCCGAACGGGGAATACCATTTGTTTGTAGTGGGAGATTCGTACCCCGTACTCCGTACTGACGCAATCCATCATGCCGGCCTTCTCTCCAGCTCAGTTAAGAACTCCTGTTAGATTCCATCCCTTCCCCTCCCCATAATTCGTCCCACGACGCCAAGCTTGTACTTGGGTACAGCAGTCGAAAGTGCCTCCAGCTGCCGCCGCCTTCGCGCCGCCCCGCGTCTCCATATTCGTCTCATCGCACCTCTCCATTGGCCGAAACCCACTCATGATGCCGTCATCCATCATCATCGTCCTCACCAGCAACTCCTCTACCCCCACATGTGCTGTAAACTCCAAAACTGAATTGTAAATGGTTTGTGATTGGAAAAATATGCTTTGATTATGGGCTCAGCGGCTCTATCCCGCCACGCGCCTAGAGTCTGCCTTTGGAAGCAGTTGGAAAGACCGAATCCCTAACTCCCTTGCTAAACTAAACAAACGCCCAAGCAATGATTAAAATGATGATGATCAAGGAAGAAAAGAAACAAGATCAGAGGCGGTGCATGCAATGCCAAACAACCCAGTCCAAAGGCCATGCAAATGCCACATAAGTTTCCGCCATCAGTGTTTTTCCCCAACACATACGCTCACCAACGTGGGTTCGATGCTCAATATCTACAGAGAAGCATCGACAAAAAAAAAGAGCAGAAGAGGAAGAAAAGAGTCCAGTAATGGGAATGTGTCGCGTGACCATCATGACACCGCTGAGCCACTGGCTTGTGAGTGGGTGTGCAGTGGGAAGCGTCTCAAATTCCTTCATCTTCGCCAACCCCAAAATCCACCTCCAGACGAAGGTGATCCCGATGCCGTTGGCCCTGGCTTCGTCGGCGTCTCAATTGGAGGCGTCGTTCCATGGCCAGATAGCAGGCCAAACACGCCCATCGGCCCTGATTGTGATGCCGATGATGCGTGTGTTGCCTCGCTGTGCCCCAGCCCATGCGCCTTGCGCAAAGACTCGAGCTTCTGCTTCGCCTCTTCGGCTTCCTGTTTAGCCATTGCCTCGGCCGTCTTGGCCTGCACGAGCTCCAGCAGCAGGGTCTCGTTCTCGCTCGGTGACGGTGCCGGTGCCGGGGCCGTCGTTGTGACTACCGGCACGGCCTCATGGCCACGCGGCAGGGACGACATCCTCTTGTTGAACACATTGCCATTAGGTCCGCCGTTGGCCGGTGTCGACTTGCTGCGCCCAAGCTTGAATTCTCTCAACCCAGCTCCGCCGGATTTGTTCCACTCCGGTTCTGGTTCCCGGGTCGGCTCATGCGCTGAGCAGGCCGATGCCCGCGTTTTCAGGGCGTGCATCTGCTTTTCTACCCGCTGCTTATCTTGGTGGAGTGTCCTAACATGAGCGTGGCTCTCCCGGAGCTGCTCCTTGACCGACGCCATCTCTTGGTTTAGGTCGTTGATCTGACGATTGTACTCTTGGGACTGAGACATGGCACTGGCGAGCTGGTCTTTCATGTGCCCGAGCTCCTCGCGTAGCTGTACCTTGGATTGCATCATTGAGGACCGCCGTCTGTTCTCGTCGGTCTGGAACCTACGCTCGACCAGATCGAGCAGGTTCGACAAATCTTCCGTCGATGGGGTTTCCGTCTTTTTATCCCCATCGTCATCTTTTGGTGCATCAGCCGCATCAGGTGTAGGTTTCCTGCGACCTGTACCCTCGTCGTCTGAGATCTCTTCGTCCAGAGTCTCTTCATCATCCGCTGTCGAGATCTTGACCTCCGGGTTGCTCGATTCAGTCGACCCCGAGTCCCTAGTCGCTTTTTGCCTTAGTCCGCTGAGAAGCGACTGGACAGCCTTACGGTCCTCCTGTCGCTCTTCCCGCTCACGCTGGAGCTGGTTGGAAAGAAGCGCATGGTTTCGTTGTAATTCGCTCAATGCGGTCAACAAATCCTCAATTTGACTGTGCAGGTGTCGCTCGTCGCTGTTCTTCTGCGCAGCCACCGATTTGATTCCGACGGGGGTCGACTCGCGGGTGGCTCCATCCTCGGTGTTGGAAGAGTCCCGTGTCAAACTCGTCGCATCCGTCGACGCAGAACTGGTGACGCTTGCGGAGCTAGCCTCCATCGAGTTCAATGTTGATGCGAGGCTCTGCTTCGATGCGCTGCGACGCAACATACTCAAAGGCCGCGACGGCGCGTTGCCAGGGCTGAGGTTAGCGGACTTGGGCGACAAGCTGGTGGTAGACGAAGCCCAGATGCGACCCAAAAAGCGGCTGGCTGCTGTGGTGATTTCCGATCCTCTCCCGGGGCTTGTGGCTGCAGTCTTGGATTCCTTGTAGCTTTGCTCCAACTGTTGCATGCTCTCTCTCGTAACAACGCCCGTCAATCCAACAAAGTCTTGAACAAATTCATCCGCGTTGTAATGATAACAATCCCAGAGGCCGCGTGAAAGGAGGAGCGTCATTATATCCTCCATCTCAGGGCAAGCCAATAGTCGCGCCTCGTTCTTCCGCATCAGGGATAGCGCCACTCGCATGATCGTTTCCGATGCGCCTTCGGCGAAGATCACATCGTAGATGCGAAACAGCATTGGCAGGGGACACGTAACCGCGAAGAAGCTAAGAAACCATTGCGAAACATATGCCGGGTCAACCTGGAGTTCCTCCATGTGGTTCGATAATACCGGGAGACTCTGTCGCAGCAGCTCTCGAAACTGGTAGATGCGCACATGAAGCCCCGAGAGGTCGGGGAGGAAGCACGCCCGCAAATCGTACACCTCCATGAGACTAGGTTTCTTGTCAGTGCGCCACGTTCCGACGGATTCGGCAAAAGCTAGAGTTCTTACCGGACCAGAACGCAAAAGGCCTGTTTATCGGGCATATGCATCAGTAATGGGCCGACCAGGAAGGCTAGCCCTTGGCAGTAGCCAATCTTAGTGTCGTAGAGACTGAAGCACTTGAGGACTCGGCCCAGCATGCGCTGTCCGTCTCCCTCCGGATCCCGGAACATGTCCACGCCAGGAAAGCTTCGGCCCAGGTCCTTGCCAATGATGACTTCGTAGGGGCTGGACTCGCCGGACAATCGATCGTATTGCTCTTCCAATGCGGAATCCCGAGCGCCAGACATGCTCTGCCAAACGACTCCTCGGAGTGGGGGAGGAATACCCTTGCGGATCTTGTTCGACAGAAGCGTCGGCAGTCGGGCAGCAGTTTGTTGGTAGTCCTTGACCAGAGCCGCATAGAATTCGAGGTCTGTCATCGGTGGAGGGGGAAGCATCGAGTATCGTAGGGCAGGGGGTGTTGGACCCTGGACCATCTGTCGGAGCTGAGCCATTGAGGGAGGACGAGGCTTGCTGACGGCACTGCGTCCCACGGTCGCACGGTCGACGCCTTGTACTTTGACGCTCTTCGGGTTCGTAGCCAGTTTTGCATTTTCCTGTTCAAGTCGTGCCAGCAAGAGTGCCGTTGACTGTTTGGGTCAGCACGTTTGCTCGTTCAAGGCCGGGAGGGAAGGGGTTGCAACGCACATTGTCTGTCTCTTCATCTTTGGTCTGCTCGTCCTCGGTTCTCTCCAGCTGCTCCCAATTCACCTCCTCCTGGTCGTCCGAGGAATGGCCATCATCCAACAACTCATCTTGCAGAGTCCGAGTAACGATAGGGGGTGGCATGATCGCTGTCGAGTCACGAGGAGCCTCCGTGTTTGCTCCCTCTCCCGTGCTCGGAGCGTCCACCGCCTCTTCTTCGCTCTCTTCGTTGACGTCTTCGAGCTTGGCGATGTCCTCGTCGTCGATCGTGACGGTGTTTGTCAGGTCGAGCTTGATGCCCTTGGTCACGTCGTCAGCAACGCCGTCGTGCCCGGGGTCCTTGGTTGGCGTCGATTGAGCCGTGTCGGCATCGGAACTGGTCGTGGCAGAGTCGAGAATGAGGGAGTCAGGTTCGGAGAGCCGAACGGTAACCATGGAGTCGTGTGCCATCTTGGGGGTCTCGGGACTTGGGTCCCGTACTATCGTGGAAGCTGGTGCAGCAGGCGCGGTCGAAGGGAGAGACTCATGGTCGCTCTTTGGGGCGTCCGTGTCCATGCCTGTCTCCCGGTAGGGTGGAGGAGTTGTATCGTTGGGACCAGGACTGGAACGAAGAGTGTCAGACACAATCCAGTGTTGACGGAGGGACCCTCTCGGTGAGGTGCTATTGGAGCTTCCAGGCCCGGTGTCGCGTGCTCAAAATGAATGGATATCAAGAGAGACTGAAGCCGAAGCCGGTGTAGAAGCTAAACGAGAGACCTGAGAGGTAGCCAGCCTGGGTGAGGACGCGGCTGGGATGTTGCATCGAGGGGTGCTTCCACCACGGAGTCTGGAACGGGGAGGAGCTGCCGCGATCTCGGACTCGGGGACTCGGGATCACGGGGGGGCTCACGGGACTGAGCGCTGGAGGAAGTCTGGAGGAGCACGGAGCGTTCGGCGATGGCGGCGGCAAGGCGAGGCGAGGCGAGGCGAAGAGTCGGGCAGAGTCAGTGAAACAGAGGCTATCCCGACGGACGAGTCAAGAAGATCAACGCGTTGAGAATGATTGTGGGGATTTTTAGAATCGAGGATCGTCTGGGCGTTTGGCAATCTGACTTCTCGAGGACTCGACCTTCAAGGGGGGGCAACATGTCCAGCTAGGGGGCGGCCGATAGCGAGCCACGCCCCAGCAGTGAGCCTATTCGGTCCCCTGATGTCCGCTCTTAAGGAGTCGCTAATTAACCATCGTTCCAGTGCCCAGCAGTCCCCAGGCCAGCACCTGCGACTCGCTGAAGGCGCCCACTGGGTAGCCACTGAGGTGCGCGGGCCGGCTGCGAACCCCCCGCCAAGACCAGCGGTGTCCACAGGGCTAAGGTAGGTACCGGACCTACCGCGCCAGGTGACTGGGGACCTAGCCCTGTCGTAAGACCAGGGGTCAGCAGCGCGACAAGGGAAGATACCTGGTTCACCTACTCTTGTGTCTGATGGTCGTTCACAGTCCCCCAATTTTCGTTTGCTGTTCAAGACACCATTGTCACGGATTCCCATCGCGGACGAGGCGGCTCGTTCCCGCATTGGGTCTGGTCGAGACGTTGACGGGTATGCTGAGCATAATTCGCCATTTCGCAGGCCTTGAACAACAAAGGCCCAAACCGGTTGGACACGACACGATGTGACATATCCATGGACGCTTCGGGGCCCACGACCAAGGATGCTGGATAGATTCGGGTGTCATGTCATTGGTAGGTATACCCTTTCAGTGGGATGGTAGCGGCCTGTCCGGCTGTCAGTCAGTCAATGCCCTGAAGTCTCCATCCCGTCCGTCCAGGTCGACCGCCAGACCGCTGACCGAAAATCCAGGGGTAAAGTTGAGTCGTCTCCACGCGGGAAATGCAGGGACCTGTCTCTACATGCCCGCTCCGGAGGAATCTTGGTTCCTGTGGCGTGGGTCAGTGCACCACTCATATTGTCTCGTTTGGCTTTTGATGCGCTTCACTGCAGGGTTGCCAAGTTTACCCTGCACTGACATGATGACAACCGCCGCAGCCGATGTTCTCGACAAGCTGCCGTCAGCACGCAAAACCTACAGCATAAAGTCGAAAACAAACATTAGTGTGATTGGCCTATTTAGGGGTTCAATTCCGCCCCGTAAGTTAAAGCCTGCTGGGTGCGTTCTCCGAACCATCGGTAGATCCATCTATCCACTTAAAAGACGACATGGGCAATTCAGGAATGGAGGCAAGTACATGGTCGAACTGACCCGGCTCACAACAGAATAGTAACGCTGAAAGCGGTGGCACCTCCACATTTGGCTTTGCATAGTACGCGAGGGCGCCTGATCGCACTAGCCACGAGAGACATGACTTTGAACCGCCTACTTTGTCTCAGTGTCCACGGAGGTGGCGAGGAGACGAAGCAGCAGACGTACCGCAGAAATAGAAACAGAGGAAATTAGATGATGGTAATGCTAAGCGTAAGAAACAAAACTCGATCTTACACTTGAGATCAACGATATCCGAGGTTGCATCATCCATGGTATTGTGAGATTTAATTAAGTGTGAACTCATGGCTGGCTATATCCCAAGGTCTGTGGTAGCTATGTCTAGGGTCGCTTGGCCTTGACAGTCTCTGGGTAGCATATCCGATTTCTAGGTATGTACGACTTTTAAAGTAGCTGTGATAGGCTAGGCACAAAAACAGCACGGTCAGTGTTATTCGGAAGTCTAGCAACTACTTTTACGCAAGTTAAAAGAACCGCCGATATGGTCGAGGCAATGTCAATTCTATGACCGATACCACATAATATTCCAAGAGATATTCTACTTGAAAACCCCTGACTAGGCACACGGTTACTACAAGCAATCCCTTCAGCCATTAAAGCCGACTCTTGGGCCTCGTTATGCTGTTTGAAGCAACTCCACCAGACTATCGTAGCCACACTCGTTCTCCTTTTGCTGGTAGCTCCAAGTAGACCTCCTATCAGCTGCAGCGGACACATTAACGTTGTCGGTTCATTGACTAGCTCTATTCTTGAAGTTGTTGGGCTTGAGCACCCTGTTTAGTTTCGTAACTGGAAACCCGGCGACCACATCTTTCCTTGTCAGGAAGTAGCTTTCTATCCGTTCAACGAACCCCAGCCATGTAAATATTCCGTACCGAGAGCCCGCCCATTCTCCCAATGAGTGTTCTGAATACAGAGAGAGGGAGAACAGTCCAGATCATACCACTCCGCTAGGTTCTGACGAGACCTAGCAGCAATAGTTAAACGACAGACTTTACATCGGTGTCTAGCATTAGAGCATTTTACTCTCGAGTCTTGAAAACTGACGGACGTAACTACAATGACCGGCGTTTTATGAATGGAGACACTGTCATGGTCAAGTAGCCCTGACTATGACCTTAAGTTTGACACCGCCTTCCTTTGGCAGCTGATTAGCAAATATTGGTGACTTTCCATCCCTGAATAGAGACACAACAAAGTCCCACAATCCGGACCATATCGTATAGCAGGTTCTCATGCAAGAACAGGACAACGGCGACCCGCTGGGCAATTTCACGAAAAATGAGAATACTGAGGACGACACGGATTTGACTAGTTGTTCCCAGTGTAAGACCAACGGTAGCAGAAAAGACGGCTTTTCTTGTATAGCCGTTATTCCCATTTTGGAATGTTCCGAGAAATGGTTAGGAGGAAGATACAGTAGAATACTAAGCTGAAATTCTCGTACAAAAGAAGGACAACTTTGAGGTACTAGTAGAGCACAGCACAGGAGGAAGAGGATAAACATGGATAACGGAGACAATTCTCACAAAGGCAGCAATGAACCGTTTCGACCGGCATATATACCTCTAGATCAGCTATCAGAAATCGAACATGAGAGCTCAACGTTAGGGGACCTGATGGATCAAGATGGGGGAGATAGAGTTGTCCCTTGCATGTGCCATTTTGACACCTGTCAGCCAGCTCGTTTGCATGAATGTAGATACAAACACTATTCGAGAATTGACTCTGCCCGTATGAAATCGCTCCTCTGTCCTTGTTTCCACCTGTGGTACTAAGAGCACCTCCCGGTTGGCGAATCAGGCTCTGCGGCGCATTTCTCACTCACTAACAATGCCAACATCGACAACTGTCACCTAACAACCACAGACTCTTTCTCATCCACAACCTCGCCAATAGACCCAGACGGCAAAATATCTATGACATCGTGGCAGATCCTACATCCTGAGGTGCAGCTGATGATATATGAGCAGTTGGCCCGTCTTCCCAGGATCAGGATGCAGGATGAAGAGTCCTGCGACGCCGGTACACTTCGATGCGCCCGCCTGGTTAGTTATGTTAGTTATGCTTGTGTCAACCGGGAATTGCAAGCTTTCTTCGAGAAAAGATCTTCCGACACCTTGCGATATACTCACCGTGTATCGAAAACCTCGGAACCATGCCCTGACGTCTGAGGAGCCTCGTTGCGCGCATTTGGCTTCGCGTTAGGCTGATGGACTGCGGATGCCGTCTTTGCGCGGGATTTCCGATCAATGGCGATGACCCATTCGATAACCAAACCTTTCAGAGTCACATACTGAATCTCTTTCCCGTACTGAGCACTTGGGAGGAGCCCACTGGCGAGGGCGGGAGAGGCCTGCATCTAGAGATTGGCCCTCACTCGGCTAGTGATTCTCGCCATAAATTCCGCGACCTGGTCGTCGAGGATGCCGAGGACACCTTAAACTACACGCCGTTGGCAACGATTCACGGTCCCGCGCATGGTTGGGTTCATGGAGAACGCAAGCTCCCGACCAACCTGAGGGAACTGTACATGATCTTCGGACCTAAGATAAAACATAAAAGCGACAGCCAACTGCCTTGCGTCGATGTTGTGAAAGCTCTTACAACACGGCGACAAGTCAGACGCGCGTTAGGCTCGTCAGCACTGTCCTGTATTCTCGAGAAGCTTCCAAAACTCGAGTCTCTTTACTATCAGCCGTGGAGGCAGATATGGCTGGATATGCAAGAAAAATATGCCCGAGGTACGAGATGTCTAGTTCATAACACATATGGTGCATGTAGACTGATCGTGTGTGTTCTGGGATGTAAGCTACATAATAACGCTCTCCAGAGCAATGAAGAGATGGCATATTTTGAGAGCTTTAATGAAGACATCATGGATAGTTGTTGCCAGCTCACGGATTCGGATTCTACTCTTTAACACAGAGTGAATGCCAAATCCTGCAGTTGCAGCCGTTTTGTTTCAGATCAGCAAAACTCGAGCATCTCTCTCCCAGACCAGGCCTGGGGCGAGCTGAAGACGCTGGCGATGACGTCCCGTTTGTTCATGCCGGATGGCGGCTCGACCAAAAGAGAGGAGCCGATGCTCACAGCGGCAACCGCAGCTGGAGATATGCCCAAGCTCGAGGAGATGTAGATTAGGTAGGGGACCTGAACGACGCCTGCGTCTTTTTTTATGACACGACGAGCCCGAATGCGACCATCTCGTGGTACGGAACGTGGCTGATGGAGCATGGTTATGGGTTGGTGGCAGTTGGACACCGCAGTCGAAGACTGTGCGTGGAACGGAGCGAGCGGATACGTAGTAGTCTCATTAACTCGCACGGCACTTCCATTGAGGAGTTGAAGCTGAAGATGCAGGTCATTCACTCGGTTTCCTTGAGGCAGACTCGATGCGAACTTGCCACTAGCTTTTCTAACTAAGCCCGTGGTGTATTGCCCTTCGTGCGATGCCGATTTTAATGGTGGTCTTTATAAGGATGTATCTAATGATTAGCTTGGGGATTGCGGCCAAAGCATGCTTGGTACCCTAGGTCAAAGCTTCTTTCATACATGAGATGAACGTGGTGAGTACAATGCTAAATACGAGGTTGACTTGTACGATGCTGAACTTCTGGAAAGGTGCACCTGTACATAGTATCATAGTATATGCTGTTGCAGTTGTGGTGTCTCATCTGCAAGACGAACTGAATGAAGTCTGCTGCAGTGAGTGCACTAACGACTCGCGGGAGCAAACGGCCTCCGTTGTGGCGTCTGGGTGACAAGCCATGTCTAATCTGCCCCCTGGTGCACCCGAGCGTCTTGGCCTCACCTCAACTACCTCATCCAATGTGATGGGTCGTCCTCTCACCGCATCGTTCAACTGGAATTCTCCATCGTGCCCTCCAAGCCCTTCAAGCATCAAGCCCCCTTCTCAGCTGAAACGCTTTTCCGGGGAAATGGAAGACAGTGTCTTGGTTCTTCGCTCCTCACCGACCAAGACAGCGAGCATCGCCCCGCTGGTAATTTGGCCCGCTCCAGACGACATCCCAAAACGGGGGCGACTGGCCAGGAAAAAGGGAGGGCAGCGCGTTTCGCGGACATGGATAATACTCTAGCGTCTACCTCAGCGTCACACTGCCGAGCCATGGTCCATAAGTGCGTACATCATGGACATGGAACGCTTAGCAGAGCCCCGTACTGGCCTCCCGCCCGGCCTCACGACTGGCCTCACGACATGCCGGAAGGACGCATGACACTCTTTCCGATGGGGCCGCGGGCTGCACGGGGGTGGGCAACCACATGCCAGCCTGGGCGAGCTCATTGGAGTGGCGGTGATCTGGAGTGCGTACTGATGCACGACGAATGCGCCGACGATGCGCCAGCCGGTGTTTAGCTGGGGCACACGGAAAGACGAAGAAGAGGCGAAGACATTGGGCCAACCTCTGCTGCGAACCGCGCGGGTTTCTCGGCAGATGCTAGCTATTTGGGATGGATCGAGGGATGGATGCAGCTGGAGAGACAGACCGCCAGTGTTCGTTATCGCGAGATGGCGGGGTGGCGGCAGCGATCTGGAGTTGTCCGTGTGCATGTAATATCTACCGTAGTATCTGCGTGAGGTCATTGAGGTGTGTGTGAGCCGTGAGGTGCGTGTGTCCGGTGCATGCCATTGGCGGTGTCGGGTTCTATCCAAACTAAGCGGTCCCCTTTCTGTATCTATCTCTCTCGTTCTTCCCCCTAAAAGGTCGAGTGCGATCGTCTGTGCTTTGACGGATCGGCAATTCGATCCAAGATCAAATGACCATGTTGATTTCCAAGATTAAATTGCACGTCGATATGTGCCGGATTGGCTCGTGCTGGGCGTTGGAGGCCCGTGAACGACCGAGGATAGACAGAAAACGAAGGGAACATGGGAAGTAGTCCCCCCCCATATTCTCACCAACGATGCACGCCTGGCCTTATCTTCTGGTGTTGTTGATCATGGGGTCGCTTAGTTTTCTAACCCAGACAAGCGCAGCCCGGCGAGGGACGGGCCAGGGTTTGGGTTGCATGGGACGGGGAGGTGTGGTGGGTTGTCTACCCGCATGGATGGACTGGATTCGAGTCTACCGGTACTCTCTGCAGTAGTGTTTGCTCGGCACCACGGACGCGGTTACAGAACCGGAAATCTGGCATCGATGATCGGACGTAGGCGAGTCGATTCAGGCAGGTTCATGTCCGTCATTGCACGTTGTTCCGCCGATGATGTTTTCTTGACGTGCTGCAGGCCAGCCTTAGTTGAACTGATGTCACTCGTCCCCCTGTCGCCCCCCCTCCCGCCCGCACGGGCAATATCAACCTCAGTACCAACCATCGATTTATGGTGTTGACGGGAGGTATTGGATGAAGGTCCCTGGAGTGGCTTATTGCGTAGACCTGCAAAAACCACATCCAGCACACCACCACAAGCACCACCGCCATTGTCTTTTTCATGCATCCGTCACACCCCAACAGGTTCCCTACACCGAATGTTCAGGATTCCGATTCTTGCAACTGTCTCGAACAACCGCGTGTTTTTCACGGCATGGGCACAGGTAATTTGCCTGGTACTCCACACCTCTCTGATCTTCTGCTAGGTCGTTTTCTCTAAGGTGGGCTGGGGCCAAGTCATGACAGTAACTCTTAGACCTTACAAGCCCATGCCCCTCCTGTCCACCACACAGCCCTGGACACTGGCAGACAAAGCATTGGGAAAGCTCGGCAGAAGATTCACTGCCAACCACGTACTTCGTACTTAGAGATTTAACACTGAAAAGAAACCCTGATGCGATGGCGTAAGACCCCCATGCTCATGCCTCGTAGACTGTCTTCGTAGTGCGCGGTGCGTCAGTCGACAGTTCGTGGGGTGGGGGCAGTAACTGGCCATCCCTGTCCACTGGCGTTACACCGTGCCGGCCACTAACTTCCTAGCGCTCTAGGCCCTCCGTCCGTCTTCCAAGGCCGCCGTCGCTGGCCAGGGCCTTAGGTTAGCTTAGCCTCCCTCACTTGGCTCCTTTAGCTCCAGTCCCTTTGGCTCCTGGGATCCCACTCGAGCCTCGAAGCCTCGAAGCCCACGACATTCGCTTGCCCTCTCCTTCTTCTTCTTCCCTTTGCTATTCTTCGCTCCCCGCGACCTTTATTTGCGTCTTGTGTGTTCTTCTCCGAGAGCTCCCCTCTCGCGTTCGCTCCTTTCTCCCCCGCCTGCTCTCCCCATGGCGCGTTGAGACGCATCCGCGAGGCGGCACGCTCTCACCTGGCACGAGACTGGACAGGAGACCTTCCCCCCCGACACACCATGTTCTCCTCGCTGCTACGTCCCAGGGCTGGCTCCCGTCGCGTCAACCGCCGTCCCGAATCGGCCGGTTCGTTGTCGCCACACCCGACACGCCGCGAATACACCCTCCGGAGACATGCCACGGCCGATTTCACCGAAGCCGACGATGACGATGCTGACGATTCCAACGAGGAGGGCCCTGCTCCCAGGTTCCCCAACGACCGCCATGTTGACGACGAAGGCGAAGGCGACGACGACGACAACGACGACAACAACCAGCAGAATGCGGTTGGTGAAGAGGATGGCCGTCGTGGTGCTCTACCTGTTCTCCCTCTCTTTTCTGCGAGCCACTTGGGTTAGTTGCTCCCGCCGTTCTCATCGTGTGATATACTAGTTCTGACCATTGTCCCACAGACTCTTTGCCCATATACCACCTCACTCATGCCATTCGAATCATCGTGTCCACCCGAACCGAGACGACCCTCACATGGGATCAACTCCGATCCCCCCAGGTCTCCCAGTTCCTCGTTAAGCCAATGCAGCAGCAGATTCGCACCCAGCACTTCTCTCGCGCGACCCTGTATGCCCTCATGGCCAACTGCCTCCAGTTCTGCAAGGAGGGCCAGCGATATCCCAGCAACGCCGGCATCAGCAGCACCCGAGCCAAGGTCTGCGAACTGCTCGCCCTGAAGCTGCTCAAGGAGTACAACACCCGTGAGCTCATCGATGCCCTCGCCTATGACTTCTACCCCTTGCAGGGGCTTCCTGGAGCGCAGCCTCCTCCTACTGCCGCCCGCAAGAGCCCTCCCAGCCCCAAGACGCCGTTGACTGCTTCCCGCACGTCCACTCTCGAGGTTGCAATCCGAGCCTCAGCCAAGCACTTCCTTGCCCACCCCGTCGTCGTGCAACAGCTGGATGCCATCTGGAGCGGCGCCATTACCTTTCACTCGTCCGCGGATAGTTTGCATCGTGAAGCCCCTCACCGCAATGGCAACGGCCAGTTTGGAAAGGCCAATGACAGAACCCCGTTGCTCGGGTCCCTACCTCCCAAAGAGGCTGACCCCCATGTGCCCCTCGGGAGACGGAGGGTGACGCTCTACGATCCTCGACAGGCGTCACTCCTCAAGCTTTCCCGCCTCAGAGTCCCTCGATATAGATTCTTCCTCTCCACGCTGTCCCTCGCTGTATTGATTGGCCTCTTTCTCGCTGTTCTCGCTCAGCGCTCCGTCCAGATCACAGGTCTGGAATTGATCTTCTGGTTCTGGAGTGCCGGCTTCATGCTGGATGAGCTTGTGGGTTTCAACGAACAGGGCTTTGCGCTTTACATCATGAGTTTCTGGAACATCTTTGATCTGGGTATCCTCATGCTCCTCATCGTCTACTACTGCATGCGTGCGTATGGCGTCTTCCTAGTCGACCCTCATCATTGGAATGATATGGCGTATGATGTCCTTGCGGCGAATGCTATCCTGCTTCTGCCTCGCATCTTTAGTATTCTTGACCACTACCAGTACTTCTCTCAGCTTCTCATCGCCTTCAGGATGATGGCTGTTGACTTGGCTGCTGTGTTCATCCTTATTGGGATTCTCTGCAGTGGATTCTTCGTTTTCTTCACTCTGTCCAAGAACTCGTTCGAGGCAAGTGAGGCTGCATACAAGATTTTCCAGCTGCTCATGGGCTTTACGCCAGCTGCTTGGGACATGTAAGTCAACTCCAAGCACTGTTATCTGGGAGGTTTGACAAAACGCTAACGATAATTAGGTGGCCGACTTACAATTGGCTGGGGAGGGCTTTGTTGGCCCTGTTCCTCATTATTTGTCACTTTCTGGTCGTGTAAGTTCATCCTCAGGCTGGTCGACTCACTTGCTAACCTGGTTGTCAAGCACAATGCTCATCACTGTCCTGACCAACTCATTCATGACGATTGCGTCCAACGCCAATGAGGAACACCAGTAAGTTTAAGAGCGTCGCAAACTTGAGCGCCATTCTGATCAAACTTCAGGTTTCTGTTCGCCATCAACACCATTTCCATGGTAAAGAATGACGCCCTGTTCTCCTACGTTGCCCCCAGTAACATATTTGCGTGGTTGCTCATGCCACTACGATACTTCATGCCGTTAAGACATTTCGTGTGGGTGAACAGGACTATCATCAAGATCACTCACTTTCCCGTATTGTTCTGCATTTATCTTTACGAGAGGCTTTGGCTGGCTCCGTCTATGTACGAGCCAACCGACTTGGTGGAGAACCCGGGTCGTGATCGCACCATCTCATTTGCGGACCCGGCATCTAGAGCAGCACTCTTCAGCCCCAGTGTCCGAGTCCGTGAGGAGTCGGTTGCAGGGTTCCAGAAAGATCGTGCTCTAGAGGAGGTGTTTAGACGTGTCCCAGATCCACTCACCCTGCGGACGCAGAGACGCCACGAGAGGAGGAAAACACAGACGGCCATCCGCAACTGGATGGACCAACATGATGAATCGGGTGTGTCGCCAAGCAATTGGCCTACGCTGGAGGGCGGCGCCGTTCCTAGCTGGCAGAGGAGGCTGAGTGTGGGATGGGAACGGACATCCAACCTCAGACGAGTTTCAGATATCAGATCGGCAGCTAGCGATCCTGCTGATCGGTTGTCTAACAACGGCAACCCAATGCGGCCACCGCAGTTCCTGAGACCTCGAGCGGCTCCCGAGATGGCGGAGTACAAAGACCAAACTGACGCGGATGGCGATGACGAGCTGGTCACCAACGACGAGGACGAAGACGACAATGGCACGAACGTTGAGCTGAGCCGAAATAGCAACCACCAAATTCCCGAGGAACCGGAGGACGGTTACTTTGCTAAGCGGATTGCATCGGGCTTCGGAAAATTGGCGTCTTCAGTGAGCTCGTCGGGCAAGGACGTGCCCCCGACTCCTCGACCCAGACGGGGTGGGCACACGCGCACCTTGTCAACCAACACGATTCTCTTCAATCCCCAGGAAATGAAACAGGCCCAAGGCGCTTCGCCAGTCTCGCCACCCCATGCCGGACAACCGCGACCGCGAACTAGCGGACGGGCAACTGGTGGAGAGAAGACCCCAACCCACGGTGGACGTCGCAGCTCACCGCGACGGTCGCTGTATGTGGCTGGGTCCAAGCCCCGGCCTGTGTTGGCTCCTCGGGGGATGACAGAGACAGGCGGCGTCAGTCGGTCGGCTCTTCTCAGCATCGAACCTCGAAATCGACCACGAGAAGTCAGGAGGCTGTCGTCTTTGGACCTCAGCGCCATGTCAGACCACATCCCGTTCGGTCCTGACGACCCCAACGCAGTCATGCCTGGGAGCTTCCAAACGCAAATGGCCATGGCGATGATGAAGGACAACCGGCTGCGGGCAGCTGGTGGCATCGACTCCGGGGACCGAGACCGGATGGGAAGACTGGTGCTGGCCCGGATGAGGACGCTGGAGGAGAGCTTCGCGGACGTGATTCAGGAGATGCGGGATCTGAAGAACACGTCGACGGCCTCTACGACTCGACGTAACTCGTCGGGTGATGAGACCAGAGGTTCACCCATGATTGAAGTCGCGGGACGAGACCGGCTGCGCAAAAACAAGATCGAGGCTGCGCCGAAGAAGGTGCCCCCTTCGAAAAGACCCGTCAGCCGGAGGAGTATGAAGGAGCCAAAGGCCAATTGGGATGTCAAGGGAAAGGGCAAGGAGGTAGCGTTCTCGACGGACGATGAGGCGGACACGGATGACGATTTGTTCCACGGGGGCGGTTCATTGTAAAAAGGCACTTGGTGGGAGTTGACGGTGTCGGGTATTAGCCCAGTTTGTGCGTGTGTTTAATGGGTGCATAGCCCTGGCGTTGGTGGAATCTTGCTTGGATTGAGGGTGAAGAGGCGGGAACATGTTCCAACATGGGGGCAGGGGATGGAGTAATTGTGGTTGTAATTGTGTGAATAGAACCGAGCCTAACCTGACCGGAACCTGTAATTATAGTGTATGCCTTTGTATATACGTGCCTTTGCTCTGGAATCCGCGTCATTGGAAGACCTCCATGGTGTATTCATCCCAGTCTCGGATCGTAATTTCTGGTATCATTCGTCCGGCGTACCGCCCCTAGCCCCGATTGCCCCTCATGTTCCGGTTCGATCCCCCAGTTCCAATATTGATTTGCCACTCAGGCCGAAGATGTCTTAGATGCCGCCGCCGCTGCGGTCGACGGAGACGTACCCATGGGGCGCCTTGCGAGTGCGCTGTTCGACGTCGTTGTGGTTGAGGGCAGCGGCACGGTATCTGAAGGCAACTGTGGCGGCGGTTGCGGCTGCGGCAAAGACGACGACGGCGGCCTTGCGGCGACTTGAGGAGAGGGAGATTCAGCTTGAGGGACGAGGTTGCGTTTGGTGGACTTACAGGAAGGGGCGGGTAGCGAGTGATGAGATGGCGGTTTTGGTGGTTTCCATTGTAGGTGAGAGTAGTCACTGAGTGTGCGATTAGGAGGCTGAAGGTTGATGATAGTGCGAGGGAGTAGGTCAATGGAGGAGGAAAGTAATTGTTTGCTAATGGACGGATGAGGGAAAGATAAGGGGGAGACCAAAGTCTAATAATGTCGAGACCCGAGGGAGGAGAGAGAAGAAGATGAAGAGACGAGGAGAGCTGGGTTGGGGTGGTTTATAGATACATACTACTGCCTACCTACCAGTAGTCTATGAAGTAAATCATTACGTAGGAAGCAACCTAGTTTGGATCTACGGCTACTGTACAGATACAAATCCCATCCCCCTTCCGTCCGAGGGTGCTTGGCCTTGGGTGCCATGCCGGGAAGCTCCCGCCACGCTACAGTGGCAACGGATGGACGCTCAGGCAGTTTTGTTGGGGACGAAAGATACACCGGTTCGTTTTGTGGTGGTGGTGAGTGGCGTTGTGTATGGGCCGTTCCCCGGATTAACCTCGTCTTGGTTGCCGACTGCAATGCATGCAACTGCAAGTAGCTAAGGTAGATACCTACGCTCCATGTACGAACAGATGGAGCTCTGGGGGATGTGAGGTGGGCACGCGACCACCTTACCGAGAGGCAGGGCGGGGAGAGAGAGAGAGAGTGCGGGGGAGGAAGAAAAATAGCGGGATGGCCGTTGATTAGTTTCTTGGCTGTCTACGTTGCCTTAAGTTACTAGACTAGTAGGACATTGAGGTCGATTGGATTGGGCAGATGCCTCGGCCCTCGCTCTGAGGGTACCTGCTTAATTAGCGGACTAGAGTGTGGAGCGGGGGGGGGGGGGG